>CAWWDY010001747.1:0-81424 GCA_963942605.1 Poecilus cupreus | reverse complement strand
GTCAGTTTGAATAGTTCAAAACAGCGTTTTTCTATGTTTTTGCAAGTTTTAAAACAGCAATTTTATCGTCATTTCTCATAAATCGCCGTTTCACACGAAAGAAACATGAATTTGTCAGTTTGAATAGTTCAAAACAGCGTTTTTCTATGTTTTTGCAAGTTTTAAAACAGCAATTTTATCAACATTTCTCATAAATCGCCGTTTCACACGAAAGAAACATAAATTTGTCATTTTGAATAGTTCAAAACAGCGTTTTTTCTATGTTTTTGCAAGTTTAAAACAGCAATTTTATCGTCATTTCTCATAAATCGCCGTTTCACACGAAAGAAACATGAATTTGTCAATTTAAATAGTTCAAAACATCGTTTTTTCTATGTTTTCGCAAGTTTAAAACAGCAGTTTTATCGTGATTTCACAAAAATCCACCGTTTCGAACGAAAGAAACCTGAATTTATCAGTTTGAATAGTTAAAAACAGCGTTTTTCTATGTTTTTGCAAGTTTAAAACAGCAATTTTATCGTCATTTCTCATAAATCGCCGTTTCACACGAAAGAAACATGAATTTCTCAGTTTGAATAGTTCAAAACAGCGTTTTTCTATGTTTTTGCAAGTTTAAAACAGCAATTTTATCGTCATTTCTCATAAATCGCCGTTTCACACGAAAGAAACATGAATTTATCAGTTTGAATAGTTGAAAACAGCGTTTTTCTATGTTTTTGCAAGTTTAAAACAGCAATTTTATCGTCATTTCTCATAAATCGCCGTTTCACACGAAAGAAACATGAATTTGTCAGTTTGAATAGTTCAAAACAGCGTTTTTTCTATGTTTTTGCAAGTTTAAAACAGCAATTTTATCGTCATTTCTCATAAATCGCCGTTTCACACGAAAGAAACATGAATTTGTCAGTTTGAATAGATCAAAACAGCGTTTTTTTATGTTTTTGCAAGTTTAAAACAGCAGTTTTTATCGTCATATCTCATAAATCGCCGTTTCACACGAAAGAAACATGAATTTGTCAGTTTGAATAGTTCAAAACAGCGTTTTTCTATGTTTTTGCAAGTTTAAAACAGCAATTTTATCGTCATTTCTCATAAATCGCCGTTTCACACGAAAGAAACATGAATTTATCAGTTTGAATAGTTGAAAACAGCGTTTTTCTATGTTTTTGCAAGTTTAAAACAGCAATTTTATCGTCATTTTTCATAAATCGCCGTTTCACACGAAAGAAACATGAATTTATCAGTTTGAATAGTTGAAAACAGCGTTTTTCTATGTTTTTGCAAGTTTAAAACAGCAATTTTATCGTCATTTCTCATAAATCGCCGTTTCACACGAAAGAAACATAAATTTGTCAGTTTGAATAGTTCAAAACAGCGCTTTTCTATGTTTTTGCAAGTTTAAAACAGCAATTTAATCGTCATTTCTCATAAATCACCGTTTCACACGAAAGAAATATGAATTTGTCAGTTTAAATAGTTCAAAACATCGTTTTTCTATGTTTTCGCAAGTTTAAAACAGCAGTTTTATCGTGATTTCACAAAATCCACCGTTTCGAACGAAAGAAACCTGAATTTATCAGTTTGAATAGTTAAAAACAGCGTTTTTCTATGTTTTTGCAAGTTTAAAACAGCAATTTTATCGTCATTTCTCATAAATCGCCGTTTCACACGAAAGAAACATGAATTTATCAGTTTGAATAGTTGAAAACAGCGTTTTTCTATGTTTTTGCAAGTTTAAAACAGCAATTTTATCGTCATTTCTCATAAATCGCCGTTTCACACGAAAGAAACATGAATTTATCAGTTTGAATAGTTGAAAACAGCGTTTTTCTATGTTTTTGCAAGTTTAAAACAGCAATTTTATCGTCATTTCTCATAAATCGCCGTTTCACACGAAAGAAACATGAATTTATCAGTTTGAATAGTTGAATACAGCGTTTTTCTATGTTTTTGCAAGTTTAAAACAGCAATTTTATCGTCATATCTCATAAATCGCCGTTTCACACGAAACAAACATGAATTTGTCAGTTTGAATAGTTCAAAACAGCGTTTTTTTATGTTTTTGCAAGTTTAAAACAGCAATTTTATCGTCATTTCTCATAAATCGCCGTTTCACACGAAAGAAACATGAATTTGTCAGTTTGAATAGTTCAAAACAGCGTTTTTCTATTTTTTTGCAAGTTTAAAACAGCAGTTTTATCGTCATTTCTCATAAATCGCCGTTTCACACGAAAGAAACATGAATTTATCAGTTTGAATAGTTGAAAACAGCGTTTTTCTATGTTTTTGCAAGTTTTAAAACAGCAATTTTATCGTCATATCTCATAAATCGCCGTTTCACACGAAAGAAACATGAATTTGTCAGTTTGAATAGTTCAAAACAGCGTTTTTCTATGTTTTTGCAAGTTTAAAACAGCAATTTTATCGTCATTTCTCATAAATCGCCGTTTCACACGAAAGAAACATGAATTTGTCAGTTTGAATAGATCAAAACAGCGTTTTTTTTATGTTTTTGCAAGTTTAAAACAGCAGTTTTATCGTCATATCTCATAAATCGCCGTTTCACACGAAAGAAACATGAATTTGTCAGTTTGAATAGTTCAAAACAGCGTTTTTCTATGTTTTTGCAAGTTTAAAACAGCAATTTTATCGTCATTTCTCATAAATCGCCGTTTCACACGAAAGAAACATGAATTTATCAGTTTGAATAGTTGAAAACAGCGTTTTTCTATGTTTTTGCAAGTTTAAAACAGCAATTTTATCGTCATTTTTCATAAATCGCCGCTTCACACGAAAGAAACATGAATTTATCAGTTTGAATAGTTGAAAACAGCGTTTTTCTATGTTTTTGCAAGTTTAAAACAGCAATTTTATCGTCATTTCTCATAAATCGCCGTTTCACACGAAAGAAACATAAATTTGTCAGTTTGAATAGTTCAAAACAGCGCTTTTCTATGTTTTTGCAAGTTTAAAACAGCAATTTTATCGTCATTTCTCATAAATCACCGTTTCACACGAAATAAATATGAATTTGTCAGTTTAAATAGTTCAAAACATCGTTTTTCTATGTTTTCGCAAGTTTAAAACAGCAGTTTTATCGTGATTTCACAAAAATCCACCGTTTCGAACGAAAGAAACTGAATTTATCAGTTTGAATAGTTAAAAACAGCGTTTTTCTATGTTTTTGCAAGTTTAAAACAGCAATTTTATCGTCATTTCTCATAAATCGCCGTTTCACACGAAAGAAACATGAATTTATCAGTTTGAATAGTTGAAAACAGCGTTTTTCTATGTTTTTGCAAGTTTAAAACAGCAATATAATCGTCATTTCTCATAAATCGCCGTTTCACACGAAAGAAACATGAATTTATCAGTTTGAATAGTTGAAAACAGCGTTTTTCTATGTTTTTGCAAGTTTAAAACAGCAATTTTATCGTCATTTCTCATAAATCGCCGTTTCACACGAAATAAACATGAATTTATCAGTTTGAATAGTTGAATACAGCGTTTTTCTATGTTTTTGCAAGTTTAAAACAGCAATTTTATCGTCATATCTCATAAATCGCCGTTTCACACGAAACAAACATGAATTTGTCAGTTTGAATAGTTCAAAACAGCGTTTTTTTATGTTTTTGCAAGTTTAAAACAGCAATTTTATCGTCATTTCTCATAATCGCGTTTCACACGAAAGAAACATGAATTTGTCAGTTTGAATAGTTCAAAACAGCGTTTTTCTATGTTTTTGCAAGTTTAAAACAGCAATTTATATCGTCTATTTCATTCCATATATCGCCGTTTCACACGAAAGAAACATGAATTTATCAGTTTGAATAGTTGAAAACAGCGTTTTTCTATGTTTTTGCAAGTTTAAAACAGCAATTTTATCGTCATTTCTCATAAATCGCCGTTTCACACGAAAGAAACATGAATTTATCAGTTTGAATAGTTGAAAACAGCGTTTTTCTATGTTTTTGCAAGTTTAAAACAGCAATTTTATCGTCATATCTCATAAATCGCCGTTTCACACGAAAGAAACATGAATTTGTCAGTTTGAATAGTTCAAAACAGCGTTTTTCTATGTTTTTGCAAGTTTAAAACAACAATTGTATCGTCATTTCTCATAAATCGCAGTTTAACACGAAAGAAACATGAATTTGTCAGTTTGAATAGTTCAAACAGCGTTTTTCTATGTTTTTGCAAGTTTAAAACAGCAGTTTTATCGTGATTTCACAAAAAATCCACCGTTTCGAACGTAAGAAACCTGAATTTGTCAGTTTGAATAGTTAAAAACAGCGTTTTTCTATGTTTTTGCAAGTTTAAATCAGCAATTTTATCGTCATTTCTCATAAATCGCCGTTTCACACGAAAGAAACATGAATTTGTCAGTTTGAATAGTTCAAAACAGCGTTTTTCTATGTTTTTGCAAGTTTAAAACAGCAATTTTATCGTCATTTCTCATAAATCGCCGTTTCACACGAAAGAAGCATGAATTTGTCAGTTTGAATAGTTCAAAACAGCGTTTTTCTATGTTTTTGCAAGTTTAAAACAGCAATTTTATCGTCATTTCTCATAAATCGCCGTTTTACACGAAAGAAACATGAATTTGTCAGTTTGAATAGATCAAAACAGCGTTTTTTTATGTTTTTGCAAGTTTAAACAGCAGTTTTATCGTCATTTCTCATAAATCGCCGTTTCACACGAAAGAAACATGAATTTGTCAGTTTGAATAGTTCAAAACAGCGTTTTTCTATGTTTTTGCAAGTTTTAAAACAGCAATTTTATCGTCATTTCTCATAAATCGCCGTTTCTCACGAAAGAAACATGAATTTATCAGTTTGAATAGTTGAAAACAGCGTTTTTCTATGTTTTTGCAAGTTTAAAACAGCAATTTTATCGTCATTTTTCATAAATCGCCGTTTCACACGAAAGAAACATGAATTTATCAGTTTGAATAGTTGAAAACAGCGTTTTTCAATGTTTTTGCAAGTTTAAAACAGCAATTTTATCGTCATTTCTCATAAATCGCCGTTTCACACGAAAGAAACATGAATTTGTCAGTTTGAATAGTTCAAAACAGCGTTTTTCTATGTTTTTGCAAGTTTAAAACAGCAATTTTATCGTCATTTCTCATAAATCGCCGTTTCTCACGAAAGAAACATGAATTTATCAGTTTGAATAGTTGAAAACAGCGTTTTTCTATGTTTTTGCAAGTTTAAAACAGCAATTTTATCGTCATTTTTCATAAATCGCCGTTTCACACGAAAGAAACATGAATTTATCAGTTTGAATAGTTGAAAACAGCGTTTTTCAATGTTTTTGCAAGTTTAAAACAGCAATTTTATCGTCATTTCTCATAAATCGCCGTTTCACACGAAAGAAACATAAATTTGTCAGTTTGAATAGTTCAAAACAGCGCTTTTCTATGTTTTTGCAAGTTTAAAACAGCAATTTTATCGTCATTTCTCATAAATCACCGTTTCACACGAAATAAATATGAATTTGTCAGTTTAAATAGTTCAAAACATCGTTTTTCTATGTTTTCGCAAGTTTAAAACATCAGTTTTATCGTGATTTCACAAAAATCCACCGTTTCGAACGAAAGAAACCTGAATTTATCAGTTTGAATAGTTAAAAACAGCGTTTTTCTATGTTTTTGCAAGTTTAAAACAGCAATTTTATCGTCATTTCTCATAAATCGCCGTTTCACACGAAAGAAACATGAATTTATCAGTTTGAATAGTTGAAAACAGCGTTTTTCTATGTTTTTGCAAGTTTAAAACAGCAATTTTATCGTCATTTCTCATAAATCGCCGTTTCACACGAAAGAAACATGAATTTATCAGTTTGAATAGTTGAAAACAGCGTTTTTCTATGTTTTTGCAAGTTTAAAACAGCAATTTTATCGTCATTTCTCATAAATCGCCGTTTCACACGAAAGAAACATGAATTTATCAGTTTGAATAGTTGAATACAGCGTTTTTCTATGTTTTTGCAAGTTTAAAACAGCAATTTTATCGTCATATCTCATAAATCGCCGTTTCACACGAAACAAACATGAATTTGTCAGTTTGAATAGTTCAAAACAGCGTTTTTTTATGTTTTTGCAAGTTTAAAACAGCAATTTTATCGTCATTTCTCATAAATCGCCGTTTCACACGAAAGAAACATGAATTTGTCAGTTTGAATAGTTCAAAACAGCGTTTTTCTATGTTTTTGCAAGTTTAAAACAGCAATTTTATCGTCATTTCCCATATATCGCCGTTTCACACGAAAGAAACATGAATTTATCAGTTTGAATAGTTGAAAACAGCGTTTTTCTATGTTTTTGCAAGTTTAAAACAGCAATTTTATCGTCATTTCTCATAAATCGCCGTTTCACACGAAAGAAACATGAATTTATCAGTTTGAATAGTTGAAAACAGCGTTTTTCTATGTTTTTGCAAGTTTATAACAGCAATTTTATCGTCATTTCTCATAAATCGCCGTTTCACACGAAAGAAACATGAATTTGTCAGTTTGAATAGTTCAAAACAGCGTTTTTCTATGTTTTTGCAAGTTTAAAACAACAATTGTATCGTCATTTCTCATAAATCGCCGTTTAACACGAAAGAAACATGAATTTGTCAGTTTGAATAGTTCAAAACAGCGTTTTTCTATGTTTTTGCAAGTTTAAATCAGCAATTTTATCGTCATTTCTCATAAATCGCCGTTTCACACGAAAGAAACATGAATTTGTCAGTTTGAATAGTTCAAAACAGCGTTTTTCTATGTTTTTGCAAGTTTAAAACAGCAATTTTATCGTCATTTCTCATAAATCGCCGTTTCACACGAAAGAAGCATGAATTTGTCAGTTTGAATAGTTCAAAACAGCGTTTTTCTATGTTTTTGCAAGTTTAAAACAGCAATTTTATCGTCATTTCTCATAAATCGCCGTTTTACACGAAAGAAACATGAATTTGTCAGTTTGAATAGATCAAAACAGCGTTTTTTTTATGTTTTTGCAAGTTTAAAACAGCAGTTTTATCGTCATTTCTCATAAATCGCCGTTTCACACGAAAGAAACATGAATTTGTCAGTTTGAATAGTTCAAAACAGCGTTTTTCTATGTTTTTGCAAGTTTAAAACAGCAATTTTATCGTCATTTCTCATAAATCGCCGTTTCTCACGAAAGAAACATGAATTTATCAGTTTGAATAGTTGAAAACAGCGTTTTTCTATGTTTTTGCAAGTTTAAAACAGCAATTTTATCGTCATTTTTCATAAATCGCCGTTTCACACGAAAGAAACATGAATTTATCAGTTTGAATAGTTGAAAACAGCGTTTTTCAATGTTTTTGCAAGTTTAAAACAGCAATTTTATCGTCATTTCTCATAAATCGCCGTTTCACACGAAAGAAACATGAATTTGTCAGTTTGAATAGTTCAAAACAGCGTTTTTCTATGTTTTTGCAAGTTTAAAACAGCAATTTTATCGTCATTTCTCATAAATCGCCGTTTCTCACGAAAGAAACATGAATTTATCAGTTTGAATAGTTGAAAACAGCGTTTTTCTATGTTTTTGCAAGTTTAAAACAGCAATTTTATCGTCATTTTTCATAAATCGCCGTTTCACACGAAAGAAACATGAATTTATCAGTTTGAATAGTTGAAAACAGCGTTTTTCAATGTTTTTGCAAGTTTAAAACAGCAATTTTATCGTCATTTCTCATAAATCGCCGTTTCACACGAAAGAAACATAAATTTGTCAGTTTGAATAGTTCAAAACAGCGCTTTTCTATGTTTTTGCAAGTTTAAAACAGCAATTTTATCGTCATTTCTCATAAATCACCGTTTCACACGAAATAAATATGAATTTGTCAGTTTAAATAGTTCAAAACATCGTTTTTCTATGTTTTCGCAAGTTTAAAACAGCAGTTTTATCGTGATTTCACAAAAATCCACCGTTTCGAACGAAAGAAACCTGAATTTATCAGTTTGAATAGTTAAAAACAGCGTTTTTCTATGTTTTTGCAAGTTTAAAACAGCAATTTTATCGTCATTTCTCATAAATCGCCGTTTCACACGAAAGAAACATGAATTTATCAGTTTGAATAGTTGAAAACAGCGTTTTTCTATGTTTTTGCAAGTTTAAAACAGCAATTTTATCGTCATTTCTCATAAATCGCCGTTTCACACGAAAGAAACATGAATTTATCAGTTTGAATAGTTGAAAACAGCGTTTTTCTATGTTTTTGCAAGTTTAAAACAGCAATTTTATCGTCATTTCTCATAAATCGCCGTTTCACACGAAAGAAACATGAATTTATCAGTTTGAATAGTTGAATACAGCGTTTTTCTATGTTTTTGCAAGTTTAAAACAGCAATTTTATCGTCATATCTCATAAATCGCCGTTTCACACGAAACAAACATGAATTTGTCAGTTTGAATAGTTCAAAACAGCGTTTTTTTATGTTTTTGCAAGTTTAAAACAGCAATTTTATCGTCATTTCTCATAAATCGCCGTTTCACACGAAAGAAACATGAATTTGTCAGTTTGAATAGTTCAAAACAGCGTTTTTCTATGTTTTTGCAAGTTTAAAACAGCAATTTTATCGTCATTTCCCATATATCGCCGTTTCACACGAAAGAAACATGAATTTATCAGTTTGAATAGTTGAAAACAGCGTTTTTCTATGTTTTTGCAAGTTTAAAACAGCAATTTTATCGTCATTTCTCATAAATCGCCGTTTCACACGAAAGAAACATGAATTTATCAGTTTGAATAGTTGAAAACAGCGTTTTTCTATGTTTTTGCAAGTTTATAACAGCAATTTTATCGTCATTTCTCATAAATCGCCGTTTCACACGAAAGAAACATGAATTTGTCAGTTTGAATAGTTCAAAACAGCGTTTTTCTATGTTTTTGCAAGTTTAAAACAACAATTGTATCGTCATTTCTCATAAATCGCCGTTTAACACGAAAGAAACATGAATTTGTCAGTTTGAATAGTTCAAAACAGCGTTTTTCTATGTTTTTGCAAGTTTAAAACAGCAGTTTTATCGTGATTTCACAAAAATCCACCGTTTCGAACGTAAGAAACCTGAATTTGTCAGTTTGAATAGTTAAAAACAGCGTTTTTCTATGTTTTTGCAAGTTTAAATCAGCAATTTTATCGTCATTTCTCATAAATCGCCGTTTCACACGAAAGAAACATGAATTTGTCAGTTTGAATAGTTCAAAACAGCGTTTTTTCTATGTTTTTGCAAGTTTAAAACAGCAATTTTATCGTCATTTCTCATAAATCGCCGTTTCACACGAAAGAAGCATGAATTTGTCAGTTTGAATAGTTCAAAACAGCGTTTTTCTATGTTTTTGCAAGTTTAAAACAGCAATTTTATCGTCATTTCTCATAAATCGCCGTTTTACACGAAAGAAACATGAATTTGTCAGTTTGAATAGATCAAAACAGCGTTTTTTTATGTTTTTGCAAGTTTAAAACAGCAGTTTTATCGTCATTTCTCATAAATCGCCGTTTCACACGAAAGAAACATGAATTTGTCAGTTTGAATAGTTCAAAACAGCGTTTTTCTATGTTTTTGCAAGTTTAAAACAGCAATTTTATCGTCATTTCTCATAAATCGCCGTTTCTCACGAAAGAAACATGAATTTATCAGTTTGAATAGTTGAAAACAGCGTTTTTCTATGTTTTTGCAAGTTTAAAACAGCAATTTTATCGTCATTTTTCATAAATCGCCGTTTCACACGAAAGAAACATGAATTTATCAGTTTGAATAGTTGAAAACAGCGTTTTTCAATGTTTTTGCAAGTTTAAAACAGCAATTTTATCGTCATTTCTCATAAATCGCCGTTTCACACGAAAGAAACATAAATTTGTCAGTTTGAATAGTTCAAAACAGCGCTTTTCTATGTTTTTGCAAGTTTAAAACAGCAATTTTATCGTCATTTCTCATAAATCGCCGTTTCACACGAAAGAAACATGAATTTGTCAGTTTAAATAGTTCAAAACAGCGTTTTTCTATGTTTTTGCAAGTTTAAAACAGCAGTTTTATCGTGATTTCACAAAAATCCACCGTTTCTAACGAAAGAAACCTGAATTTATCAGTTTGAATAGTTAAAAACAGCGTTTTTCTATGTTTTTGCAAGTTTAAAACAGCAATTTTATCGTCATTTCTCATAAATCGCCGTTTCACACGAAAGAAACATGAATTTATCAGTTTGAATAGTTGAAAACAGCGTTTTTCTATGTTTTTGCAAGTTTAAAACAGCAATTTTATCGTTATTTCTCATAAATCGCCGTTTCGAACGAAAAAAACCTGAATTTATCAGTTTGAATAGTTAAAAACAGCGTTTTTCTATGTTTTTGCAAGTTTAAAACAGCAATTTTATCGTCATTTCTCATAAATCGCCGTTTCACACGAAAGAAACATGAATTTATCAGTTTGAATAGTTGAAAACAGCGTTTTTCTATGTTTTTGCAAGTTTAAATAAGCAATTTTATCGTTATTTCTCATAAATCGCCGTTTCACACGACAGAAACATGAATTTGTCAGTTTGAATAGTTCAAAACAGCGCTTTTCTATGTTTTTGCAAGTTTAAAACAGCAATTTTATCGTCATTTCTCATAAATCGCCGTTTCACACGAAAGAAACATGAATTTGTCAGTTTAAATAGTTCAATACATCGTTTTTCTATGTTTTTTCAAGTTTAAAACAGCAGTTTTATCGTGATTTCACAAAAATCCACCGTTTCGAACGAAAGAAACCTGAATTTATCAGTTTGAATAGTTAAAAACAGCGTTTTTCTATGTTTTTGCAAGTTTAAAACAGCAATTTTATCGTCATTTCTCATAAATCGCCGTTTCACACGAAAGAAACATGAATTAGTCAGTTTGAATAGTTGAAAACAGCGTTTTTCTATGTTTTTGCAAGTTTAAAACAGCAATTTTATCGTCATTTCTCATAAATCGCCGTTTCACACGAAAGAAACATGAATTTGTCAGTTTGAATAGTTCAAAACAGCGTTTTTCTATGTTTTTGCAAGTTTAAAACAGCAATTTTATCGTCATTTCTCATAAATCGCCGTTTCACACGAAAGAAACATGAATTTATCAGTTTGAATAGTTGAAAACAGGGTTTTTCTATGTTTTTGCAAGTTTAAAACAGCAATTTTATCGTCATTTCTCACAAATCGCCGTTTCACACGAAAGAAACATGAATTTGTCAGTTTGAATAGTTCAAAACAGCGTTTTTCTATGTTTTTGCAAGTTTAAAACAGCAATTTTATCGTCATTTCTCATAAATCGCCGTTTCACACGAAAGAAACATGAATTTGTCAGTTTAAATAGTTCAAAACAGCGTTTTTCTATGTTTTTGCAAGTTTAAAACAGCAGTTTTATCGTGATTTCACAAAAATCCACCGTTTTGAACGAAAGAAACCTGAATTTATCAGTTTGAATAGTTAAAAACAGCGTTTTTCTATGATTTTGCAAGTTTAAAACAGCAATTTTATCGTCATTTCTCATAAATCGCCGTTTCACACGAAAGAAACATGAATTTGTCAGTTTGAATAGTTTAAAACAGCGTTTTTCTATGTTTTTGCAAGTTTAAAACAGCAGTTTTATCGTGATTTCACAAAAATCCACCGTTTTGAACGAAAGAAACTTAATTTATCAGTTTGAATAGTTCAAAACAGCGTTTTTCTATGTTTTTGCAAGTTTAAAACAGCAATTTTATCGTCATTTCTCATTAATCGCCGTTTCACACGAAAGAAACATGAATTTATCAGTTTGAGTAGTTGAAAACAGCGTTTTTCTATGTTTTTGCAAGTTTAAAACAGCAATTTTATCGTCATTTCTCATAAATCGCCGTTTCACACGTAAGAAACATGAATTTGTCAGTTTGAATAGTGCAAAACAGCGTTTTTCTATGTTTTTGCAAGTTTAAAACAGCAATTTTATCGTCATTTCTCATAAATCACCGTTTCACACGAAAGAAACATGAATTTATCAGTTTGAATAGTTGAAAACAGCGTTTTTCTGTGTTTTTGCAAGTTTAAAACAGCAATTTTATCGTCATTTCTCATAAATCGCCGTTTCACACGAAAGAAACATGAATTTATCAGTTTGAATAGTTGAAAACAGGGTTTTTCTATGTTTTTGCAAGTTTAAAACAGCAATTTTATCGTCATATTTCATAAATCGCCGTTTCACACGAAAGAAACATGAATTTGTCAGTTTGAATAGTTCAAAACAGCGTTTTTCTATGTTTTGCAAGTTTAAAACAGCAATTTTATCGTCATTTCTCATAAATCGCCGTTTCACACAAAAGAAACATGAATTTGTCAGTTTAAATAGTTCAAAACATCGTTTTTCTATGTTTTTGCAAGTTTAAAACAGCAATTTTATCGTCATTTCTCATAAATCGCCGTTTCACACGAAAGAAACATGAATTTGTCAGTTTAAATAGTTCAAAACAGCGTTTTTCTATGTTTTTGCAAGTTTAAAACAGCAGTTTTATCGTGATTTCACAAAAATCCACCGTTTCGAACGAAAGAAACCTGAATTTATCAGTTTGAATAGTTAAAAACAGCGTTTTTCTATGTTTTTGCAAGTTTAAAACAGCAATTTTATCGTCATTTCTCATAAATCGCCGTTTCACACGAAAGAAACATGAATTTGTCAGTTTGAATAGTTCAAAACAGCGTTTTTCTATGTTTTTGCAAGTTTAAAACAGCAGTTTTATCGTGATTTCACAAAAATCCTCCGTTTTGAACGAAAGAAACTTGAATTTATCAGTTTGAATAGTTCAAAACAGCGTTTTTCTATGTTTTTGCAAGTTTAAAACAGCAATTTTATCGTCATTTCTCATTAATCGCCGTTTCACACGAAAGAAACATGAATTTATCAGTTTGAGTAGTTGAAAACAGCGTTTTTCTATGTTTTTGCAAGTTTAAAACAGCAATTTTATCGTCATTTCTCATAAATCGCCGATTCACACGAAAGAAACATGAATTTGTCAGTTTGAATAGTTCAAAACAGCGTTTTTCTATGTTTTTGCAAGTTTAAAACAGCAATTTTATCGTCATATTTCATAAATCGCCGTTTCACACGAAAGAAACATGAATTTGTCAGTTTGAATAGTTCAAAACAGCGTTTTTCTATGTTTTGCAAGTTTAAAACAGCAATTTTATCGTCATTTCTCATAAATCGCCGTTTCACACGAAAGAAACATAAATTTGTCAGTTTGAATAGTTCAAAACAGCGCTTTTCTATGTTTTTGCAAGTTTAAAACAGCAATTTTATCGTCATTTCTCATAAATCGCCGTTTCACACGAAAGAAACATGAATTTGTCAGTTTAAATAGTTCAAAACAGCGTTTTTCTATGTTTTTGCAAGTTTAAAACAGCAGTTTTATCGTGATTTCACAAAAATCCACCGTTTCGAACGAAAGAAACCTGAATTTATCAGTTTGAATAGTTAAAAACAGCGTTTTTCTATGTTTTTGCAAGTTTAAAACAGCAATTTTATCGTCATTTCTCATAAATCGCCGTTTCACACGAAAGAAACATGAATTTATCAGTTTGAATAGTTGAAAACAGCGTTTTTCTATGTTTTTGCAAGTTTAAAACAGCAATTTTATCGTTATTTCTCATAAATCGCCGTTTCGAACGAAAAAAACCTGAATTTATCAGTTTGAATAGTTAAAAACAGCGTTTTTCTATGTTTTTGCAAGTTTAAAACAGCAATTTTATCGTCATTTCTCATAAATCGCCGTTTCACACGAAAGAAACATGAATTTATCAGTTTGAATAGTTGAAAACAGCGTTTTTCTATGTTTTTGCAAGTTTAAATAAGCAATTTTATCGTTATTTCTCATAAATCGCCGTTTCACACGACAGAAACATGAATTTGTCAGTTTGAATAGTTCAAAACAGCGCTTTTCTATGTTTTTGCAAGTTTAAAACAGCAATTTTATCGTCATTTCTCATAAATCGCCGTTTCACACGAAAGAAACATGAATTTGTCAGTTTAAATAGTTCAATACATCGTTTTTCTATGTTTTTTCAAGTTTAAAACAGCAGTTTTATCGTGATTTCACAAAAATCCACCGTTTCGAACGAAAGAAACCTGAATTTATCAGTTTGAATAGTTAAAAACAGCGTTTTTCTATGTTTTTGCAAGTTTAAAACAGCAATTTTATCGTCATTTCTCATAAATCGCCGTTTCACACGAAAGAAACATGAATTAGTCAGTTTGAATAGTTGAAAACAGCGTTTTTCTATGTTTTTGCAAGTTTAAAACAGCAATTTTATCGTCATTTCTCATAAATCGCCGTTTCACACGAAAGAAACATGAATTTGTCAGTTTGAATAGTTCAAAACAGCGTTTTTCTATGTTTTTGCAAGTTTAAAACAGCAATTTTATCGTCATTTCTCATAAATCGCCGTTTCACACGAAAGAAACATGAATTTATCAGTTTGAATAGTTGAAAACAGGGTTTTTCTATGTTTTTGCAAGTTTAAAACAGCAATTTTATCGTCATTTCTCACAAATCGCCGTTTCACACGAAAGAAACATGAATTTGTCAGTTTGAATAGTTCAAAACAGCGTTTTTCTATGTTTTTGCAAGTTTAAAACAGCAATTTTATCGTCATTTCTCATAAATCGCCGTTTCACACGAAAGAAACATGAATTTGTCAGTTTAAATAGTTCAAAACAGCGTTTTTCTATGTTTTTGCAAGTTTAAAACAGCAGTTTTATCGTGATTTCACAAAAATCCACCGTTTTGAACGAAAGAAACCTGAATTTATCAGTTTGAATAGTTAAAAACAGCGTTTTTCTATGATTTTGCAAGTTTAAAACAGCAATTTTATCGTCATTTCTCATAAATCGCCGTTTCACACGAAAGAAACATGAATTTGTCAGTTTGAATAGTTTAAAACAGCGTTTTTCTATGTTTTTGCAAGTTTAAAACAGCAGTTTTATCGTGATTTCACAAAAATCCACCGTTTTGAACGAAAGAAACTTAATTTATCAGTTTGAATAGTTGAAAACAGCGTTTTTCTGTGTTTTTGCAAGTTTAAAACAGCAATTTTATCGTCATTTCTCATAAATCGCCGTTTCACACGAAAGAAACATGAATTTATCAGTTTGAATAGTTGAAAACAGGGTTTTTCTATGTTTTGCAAGTTTAAAACAGCAATTTTATCGTCATTTCTCATAAATCGCCGTTTCACACAAAAGAAACATGAATTTGTCAGTTTAAATAGTTCAAAACATCGTTTTTCTATGTTTTTGCAAGTTTAAAACAGCAATTTTATCGTCATTTCTCATAAATCGCCGTTTCACACGAAAGAAACATGAATTTGTCAGTTTAAATAGTTCAAAACAGCGTTTTTCTATGTTTTTGCAAGTTTAAAACAGCAGTTTTATCGTGATTTCACAAAAATCCACCGTTTCGAACGAAAGAAACCTGAATTTATCAGTTTGAATAGTTAAAAACAGCGTTTTTCTATGTTTTTGCAAGTTTAAAACAGCAATTTTATCGTCATTTCTCATAAATCGCCGTTTCACACGAAAGAAACATGAATTTGTCAGTTTGAATAGTTCAAAACAGCGTTTTTCTATGTTTTTGCAAGTTTAAAACAGCAGTTTTATCGTGATTTCACAAAAATCCTCCGTTTTGAACGAAAGAAACTTGAATTTATCAGTTTGAATAGTTCAAAACAGCGTTTTTCTATGTTTTTGCAAGTTTAAAACAGCAATTTTATCGTCATTTCTCATTAATCGCCGTTTCACACGAAAGAAACATGAATTTATCAGTTTGAGTAGTTGAAAACAGCGTTTTTCTATGTTTTTGCAAGTTTAAAACAGCAATTTTATCGTCATTTCTCATAAATCGCCGATTCACACGAAAGAAACATGAATTTGTCAGTTTGAATAGTTCAAAACAGCGTTTTTCTATGTTTTTGCAAGTTTAAAACAGCAATTTTATCGTCATTTCTCATAAATCGCCGTTTCACACGAAAGAAACATGAATTTATCAGTTTGAATAGTTGAAAACAGCGTTTTTCTATGTTTTTGCAAGTTTAAAACAGCAATTTTATCGTCATTTCTCATAAATCGCCGTTTCACACGAAAGAAACATGAATTTATCAGTTTGAATAGTTGAAAACAGTGTTTTTCTATGTTTTTGCAAGTTTAAAACAGCAATTTTATCGTCATATCTCATAAATCGCCGTTTCACACGAAAGAAACATGAATTTGTCAGTTTGAATAGTTCAAAACAGCGTTTTTCTATGTTTTTGCAAGTTTAAAACAACAATTTTATCGTCATTTCTCATAAATCGCCGTTTCACACGTAAGAAACATGAATTTGTCAGTTTGAATAGTGCAAAACAGCGTTTTTCTATGTTTTTGCAAGTTTAAAACAGCAATTTTATCGTCATTTCTCATAAATCACCGTTTCACACGAAAGAAACATGAATTTATCAGTTTGAATAGTTGAAAACAGCGTTTTTCTGTGTTTTTGCAAGTTTAAAACAGCAATTTTATCGTCATTTCTCATAAATCGCCGTTTCACACGAAAGAAACATGAATTTATCAGTTTGAATAGTTGAAAACAGGGTTTTTCTATGTTTTTGCAAGTTTAAAACAGCAATTTTATCGACATATTTCATAAATCGCCGTTTCACACGAAAGAAACATGAATTTGTCAGTTTGAATAGTTCAAAACAGCGTTTTTCTATGTTTTGCAAGTTTAAAACAGCAATTTTATCGTCATTTCTCATAAATCGCCGTTTCACACAAAAGAAACATGAATTTGTCAGTTTAAATAGTTCAAAACATCGTTTTTCTATGTTTTTGCAAGTTTAAAACAGCAGTTTTATCGTGATTTCACAAAAATCCACCGTTCCGAACGAAAGAAACCTGAATTTATCAGTTTGAATAGTTAAAAACAGCGTTTTTCTATGTTTTTGCAAGTTTAAAACAGCAATTTTATCGTCATTTCTTATAAATCGCCGTTTCACACGAAAGAAACATGAATTTGTCAGTTTGAATAGTTCAAAACAGCGTTTTTCTATGTTTTTGCAAGTTTAAAACAGCAGTTTTATCGTGATTTCACAAAAATCCACCGTTTCGAACGAAAGAAACCTGAATTTATCAGTTTGAATAGTTAAAAACAGTGTTTTTCTATGTTTTTGCAAGTTTAAAACAGCAGTTTTATCGTGATTTCACAAAAATCCACCGTTTCGAACTAAAGAAACCTGAATTTGTCAGTTTGAATAGTTAAAAACAGCGTTTTTTTATGTTTTTGCAAATTTAAAACAGCAATTTTATCGTCATTTCTCTTAAATCGCCGTCTCACACGAAAGAAACATGAATTTGTCAGTTTGAATAGTTCAAAACAGCGTTTTTCTATGTTTTTGCAAGTTTAAAACAGCAATTTTATCGTCATTTCTCATAAATCGCCGTTTCACACGAAAGAAACATGAATTTGTCAGTTTAAATAGTTCAAAACAGCGTTTTTCTATGTTTTTGCAAGTTTAAAACAGCAGTTTTATCGTGATTTCACAAAAATCCACCGTTTCGAACGAAGGAAACCTGAATTTATCAGTTTGAATAGTTAAAAACAGCGTTTTTCTATGTTTTTGCAAGTTTAAAACAGCAATTTTATCGTCATTTCTCATAAATCGCCGTCTCACATGAAAGAAACATGAAGTTGTCAGTTTGAATAATTCAAAACAGCGTTTTTCTATGTTTTTGCAAGTTTAAAACAGCAATTTTATCGTCATTTCTCATAAATCGCCGTTTCGCACGAAAGAAACATGAATTTGTCAGTTTGAATAGTTCAAAACAGCGTTTTTCTATGTTTTTGCAAGTTTAAAACAGCAGTTTTATCGTGATTTCACAAAAATCCAATGTTTCGAACGAAAAAAACCTGAATTTATCAGTTTGAATAGTTAAAAACAGCGTTTTTCTATGTTTTTGCAAGTTTAAATCAGCAATTTTATCGTCATTTCTCATAAATCGCCGTTTCACACGAAAGAAACATGAATTTGTCAGTTTGAATAGTTTAAAACAGCGTTTTTCTATGTTTTTGCAAGTTTAAAACAGCAATTTTATCGTCATTTCTCATAAATCGCCGTTTCACACGAAAGAAACATGAATTTGTCAGTTTGAATAGTTCAAAACAGCGTTTTTCTATGTTTTTGCAAGTTTAAAACAGAAATTTTATCGTCATTTCTCATAAATCGCCGCTTCACACGAAAGAAACATGAATTTGTCAGTTTATATAGTTCAAAACAGCGTTTTTCTATGTTTTTGCAAGTTTAAAATAGCAGTTTTATCGTGATTTCACAAAAATCCACCGTTTCGAACGAAAGAAACCTGAATTTATCAGTTTGAATAGTTAAAAACAGCGTTTTTCTATGTTTTTCCAAGTTTAAAACAGCAATTTTATCGTCATTTCTCATAAATCGCCGTTTCACACGTAAGAAACATGAATTTGTCAGTTTGAATATTTCAAAACAGCGTTTTTCTATGTTTTTGCAAGTTTAAAACAGCAATTTTATCGTCATTTCTCATAAATCGCAGTTTCACACGAAAGAAACATGAATTTATCAGTTTGAATAGTTGAAAAGAGCGTTTTTCTATGTTTTTGCAAGTTTAAAACAGCAATTTTATCGTCATTTCTCATAAATCGCCGTTTCACACGAAAGAAACATGAATTTATCAGTTTGAATAGTTGAAAACAGGGTTTATCTATGTTTTTGCAAGTTTAAAACAGCAATTTTATCGTCATATCTCATAAATCGCCGTTTTACACGAAAGAAACATGAATTTGTCAGTTTGAATAGTTCAAAACAGCGTTTTTCTATGTTTTGCAAGTTTAAAACAGCAATTTTATCGTCATTTCTCATAAATCGCCGTTTCACACAATAGAAACATGAATTTGTCAGTTTAAATAGTTCAAAACATCGTTTTTCTATGTTTTTGCAAGTTTAAAACAGCAGTTTTTTCGTGATTTCACAAAAATCCACCGTTTCGAACGAAAGAAACCTGAATTTATCAGTTTGAATAGTTAAAAACAGCGTTTTTCTATGTTTTTCCAAGTTTAAAACAGCAATTTTATCGTCATTTCTCATAAATCGCCGTTTCACACGTAAGAAACATGAATTTGTCAGTTTGAATATTTCAAAACAGCGTTTTTCTATGTTTTTGCAAGTTTAAAACAGCAATTTTATCGTCATTTCTCATAAATCGCAGTTTCACACGAAAGAAACATGAATTTATCAGTTTGAATAGTTGAAAAGAGCGTTTTTCTATGTTTTTGCAAGTTTAAAACAGCAATTTTATCGTCATTTCTCATAAATCGCCGTTTCACACGAAAGAAACATGAATTTATCAGTTTGAATAGTTGAAAACAGGGTTTTTCTATGTTTTTGCAAGTTTAAAACAGCAATTTTATCGTCATTTCTCATAAATCGCCGTTTCACACGTAAGAAACATGAATTTGTCAGTTTGAATATTTCAAAACAGCGTTTTTCTATGTTTTTGCAAGTTTAAAACAGCAATTTTATCGTCATTTCTCATAAATCGCAGTTTCACACGAAAGAAACATGAATTTATCAGTTTGAATAGTTGAAAAGAGCGTTTTTCTATGTTTTTGCAAGTTTAAAACAGCAATTTTATCGTCATTTCTCATAAATCGCCGTTTCACACGAAAGAAACATGAATTTATCAGTTTGAATAGTTCAAAACATCGTTTTTCTATGTTTTTGCAAGTTTAAAACAGCAGTTTTTTCGTGATTTCACAAAAATCCACCGTTTCGAACGAAAGAAACCTGAATTTATCAGTTTGAATAGTTAAAAACAGCGTTTTTCTATGTTTTGCAAGTTTAAAACAGCAATTTTATCGTCATTTCTCATAAATCGCCGTTTCACACAAAAGAAACATGAATTTGTCAGTTTAAATAGTTCAAAACATCGTTTTTCTATGTTTTTGCAAGTTTAAAACAGCAGTTTTTTCGTGATTTCACAAAAATCCACCGTTTCGAACGAAAGAAACCTGAATTTATCAGTTTGAATAGTTAAAAACAGCGTTGTTCTATGTTTTTGCAAGATTAAAACAGCAATTTTATCGTCATTTCTCACAAATCGCCGTTTAACACGAAAGAAACATGAATTTGTCAGTTTGAATAGTTCAAAACAGCGTTTTTCTATGTTTTTGCAAGTTTAAAACAGCAATTTTAGCGTCATATCTCATAAATCGCCGTTTTACACGAAAGAAACATGAATTTGTCAGTTTGAATAGTTCAAAACAGCGTTTTTCTATGTTTTGCAAGTTTAAAACAGCAATTTTATCGTCATTTCTCATAAATCGCCGTTTCACACAAAAGAAACATGAATTTGTCAGTTTAAATAGTTCAAAACATCGTTTTTCTATGTTTTTGCAAGTTTAAAACAGCAGTTTTTTCGTGATTTCACAAAAATCCACCGTTTCGAACGAAAGAAACCTGAATTTATCAGTTTGAATAGTTAAAAACAGCGTTGTTCTATGTTTTTGCAAGATTAAAACAGCAATTTTATCGTCATTTCTCACAAATCGCCGTTTAACACGAAAGAAACATGAATTTGTCAGTTTGAATAGTTCAAAACAGCGTTTTTCTATGTTTTTGCAAGTTAAAAACAGCAATTTTATTGTCATTTCTCATAAATCGCCGTTTCACACGAAAGAACATGAATTTATCAGTTTGAATAGTTGAAAACAGCGTTTTTCTATGTTTTTGCAAGTTTAAAACAGCAATTTTATCGTCATTTCTCATAAATCGCCGTTTCACACGAAAGAACATGAATTTATCAGTTTGAATAGTTGAAAACAGCGTTTTTCTATGTTTTTGCAAGTTTAAAACAGCAATTTTATCGTCATTTCTCATAAATCGCCGTTTCACACGAAAGAAACATGAATTTGTCAGTTTTAATAGTTCAAAACAGCGTTTTTCTATGTTTTTGCAAGTTTATAACAGCAATTTTATTGTCATTTCTCATAAATCGCCGTTTCACACGAAAGAAACATGAATTTGTCAGTTTGAATAGTTCAAAACAGCGTTTTTCTATGTTTTTGCAAGTTTAAAACGGCAGTTTTATCGTGATTTCACAAAAATCCACCGTTTCGAACGAAAGAAACCTGAATTTATCAGTTTGAATAGTTAAAAACAGCGTTTTTCTATGTTTTTGCAAGTTTAAATCAGCAATTTTATCGTAATTTCTCATAAATCGCCGTTTCACACGAAAGATACATGAATTTGTCAGTTTGAATAGTTCAAAACGGCGTTTTTCTATGTTTTTGCAAGTTTAAAACAGCAATTTTATCGTCATTTCTCATAAATCGCCGTTTCACACGAAAGAAACATGAATTTGTCAGTTTGAATAGTTCAAAACAGCGTTTTTCTATGTTTTTGCAAGTTAAAAACAGCAATTTTATCGTCATTTCTCATAAATCGCCGTTTCACACGAAAGAAACATGAATTTGTCAGTTTGAATAGTTCAAAACAGCGTTTTTCTATGTTTTTGCAAGTTTAAAACAGCAGTTTTATTGTGATTTCACAAAAATCCACCGTTTCGAACGAAAGAAACCTGAATTTATCAGTTTGAATAGTTAAAAACAGCGTTTTTATATGTTTTTGCAAGTTTAAAACAGCAGTTTTATCGTGATTTCACAAAAATCCACCGTTTCGAACGAAAGAAACCTGAATTTATCAGTTTGAATAGTTAAAAACAGCGTTTTTCTATGTTTTTGCAAGTTTAAATCAGCAATTTTATCGTCATTTCTCATAAATCGCCGTTTCACACGAAAGAAACATGAATTTGTCAGTTTGAATAGTTCAAAACAGCGTTTTTCTGTGTTTTTGCAAGTTTAAAACAGCAATTTTATCGTCATTTCTCATAAATCGCCGTTTCGCACGAAAGAAACATGAATTTATCAGTTTGAATAGTTGAAAACAGGGTTTTTCTATGTTTTTGCAAGTTTAAAACAGCAATTTTATCGTCATATTTCATAAATCGCCGTTTCACACGAAAGAAACATGAATTTGTCAGTTTGAATAGTTCAAAACAGCGTTTTTCTATGTTTTGCAAGTTTAAAACAGCAATTCTATCGTCATTTCTCATAAATCGCCGTTTCACACAAAAGAAACATGAATTTGTCAGTTTAAATAGTTCAAAACATCGTTTTTCTATGTTTTTGCAAGTTTAAAACAGCAGTTTTATCGTGATTTCACAAAAATCCACCGTTCCGAACGAAAGAAACCTGAATTTATCAGTTTGAATAGTTAAAAACAGCGTTTTTCTATGTTTTTGCAAGTTTAAAACAGCAATTTTATCGTCATTTCTTATAAATCGCCGTTTCACACGAAAGAAACATGAATTTGTCAGTTTGAATAGTTCAAAACAGCGTTTTTCTATGTTTTTGCAAGTTTAAAACAGCAGTTTTATCGTGATTTCACAAAAATCCACCGTTTCGAACGAAAGAAACCTGAATTTATCAGTTTGAATAGTTAAAAACAGTGTTTTTCTATGTTTTTGCAAGTTTAAAACAGCAGTTTTATCGTGATTTCACAAAAATCCACCGTTTCGAACTAAAGAAACCTGAATTTGTCAGTTTGAATAGTTAAAAACAGCGTTTTTCTATGTTTTTGCAAATTTAAAACAGCAATTTTATCGTCATTTCTCATAAATCGCCGTCTCACACGAAAGAAACATGAATTTGTCAGTTTGAATAGTTCAAAACAGCGTTTTTCTATGTTTTTGCAAGTTTAAAACAGCAATTTTATCGTCATTTCTCATAAATCGCCGTTTCACACGAAAGAAACATGAATTTGTCAGTTTAAATAGTTCAAAACAGCGTTTTTCTATGTTTTTGCAAGTTTAAAACAGCAGTTTTATCGTGATTTCACAAAAATCCACTGTTTCGAACGAAGGAAACCTGAATTTATCAGTTTGAATAGTTAAAAACAGCGTTTTTCTATGTTTTTGCAAGTTTAAAACAGCAATTTTATCGTCATTTCTCATAAATCGCCGTCTCACACGAAAGAAACATGAATTTGTCAGTTTGAATAATTCAAAACAGCGTTTTTCTATGTTTTTGCAAATTTAAAACAGCAATTTTATCGTCATTTCTCATAAATCGCCGTTTCGCACGAAAGAAACATGAATTTGTCAGTTTGAATAGTTCAAAACAGCGTTTTTCTATGTTTTTGCAAGTTTAAAACAGCAGTTTTATCGTGATTTCACAAAAATCCAATGTTTCGAAAGAAAAAAACCTGAATTTATCAGTTTGAATAGTTAAAAACAGCGTTTTTCTATGTTTTTGCAAGTTTAAATCAGCAATTTTATCGTCATTTCTCATAAATCGCCGTTTCACACGAAAGAAACATGAATTTGACAGTTTGAATAGTTTAAAACAGCGTTTTTCTATGTTTTTGCAAGTTTAAAACATCAATTTTATCGTCATTTCTCATAAATCGCCGTTTCACACGAAAGAAACATGAATTTGTCAGTTTGAATAGTTCAAAACAGCGTTTTTCTATGTTTTTGCAAGTTTAAAACAGAAATTTTATCGTCATTTCTCATAAATCGCCGTTTCACACGAAAGAAACATGAATTTGTCAGTTTAAATAGTTCAAAACAGCGTTTTTCTATGTTTTTGCAAGTTTAAAACAGCAGTTTTATCCTGATTTCACAAAAATCCACCGTTTCGAACGAAAGAAACCTGAATTTATCAGTTTGAATAGTTAAAAACAGCGTTTTTCTATGTTTTTCCAAGTTTAAAACAGCAATTTTATCGTAATTTCTCATAAATCGCCGTTTCACACGAAAGAAACATGAATTTGTCAGTTTGAATATTTCAAAACGGCGTTTTTCTATGTTTTTGCAAGTTTAAAACAGCAATTTTATCGTCATTTCTCATAAATCGCCGTTTCACACGAAAGAAACATGAATTTGTCAGTTTGAATAGTTCAAAACAGCGTTTTTCTATGTTTTTGCAAGTTAAAAACAGCAATTTTATCGTCATTTCTCATAAATCGCCGTTTCACACGAAAGAAACATGAATTTGTCTGTTTGAATAGTTCAAAACAGCGTTTTTCTATGTTTTTGCAAGTTTAAAACAGCAGTTTTATCGTGATTTCACAAAAATCCACCGTTTCGAACGAAAGAAACCTGAATTTATCAGTTTGAATAGTTAAAAACAGCGTTTTTATATGTTTTTGCAAGTTTAAAACAGCAGTTTTATCGTGATTTCACAAAAATCCACCGTTTCGAACGAAAGAAACCTGAATTTATCAGTTTGAATAGTTAAAAACAGCGTTTTTCTATGTTTTCGCAAGTTTAAATCAGCAATTTTATCGTCATTTCTCATAAATCGCCGTTTCACACGAAAGAAACATGAATTTGTCAGTTTGAATAGTTCAAAACAGCGTTTTTCTGTGTTTTTGCAAGTTTAAAACAGCAATTTTATCGTCATTTCTCATAAATCGCCGTTTCACACGAAAGAAACATGAATTTATCAGTTTGAATAGTTGAAAACAGGGTTTTTCTATGTTTTTGCAAGTTTAAAACAGCAATTTTATCGTCATATTTCATAAATCGCCGTTTCACACGAAAGAAACATGAATTTGTCAGTTTGAATAGTTCAAAACAGCGTTTTTCTATGTTTTGCAAGTTTAAAACAGCAATTTTATCGTCATTTCTCATAAATCGCCGTTTCACACAAAAGAAACATGAATTTGTCAGTTTAAATAGTTCAAAACATCGTTTTTCTATGTTTTTGCAAGTTTAAAACAGCAGTTTTATCGTGATTTCACAAAAATCCAACGTTCCGAACGAAAGAAACCTGAATTTATCAGTTTGAATAGTTAAAAACAGCGTTTTTCTATGTTTTTGCAAGTTTAAAACAGCAATTTTATCGTCATTTCTTATAAATCGCCGTTTCACACGAAAGAAACATGAATTTGTCAGTTTGAATAGTTCAAAACAGCGTTTTTCTATGTTTTTGCAAGTTTAAAACAGCAGTTTTATCGCGATTTCACAAAAATCCACCGTTTCGAACGAAAGAAACCTGAATTTATCAGTTTGAATAGTTAAAAACAGTGTTTTTCTATGTTTTTGCAAGTTTAAAACAGCAGTTTTATCGTGA
The DNA here is from genome assembly GCA_963942605.1 of Poecilus cupreus. Classification (NCBI taxonomy): domain Eukaryota; kingdom Metazoa; phylum Arthropoda; class Insecta; order Coleoptera; family Carabidae; genus Poecilus; species Poecilus cupreus. The sequence goes on along the minus strand of CAWWDY010001747.1, from coordinate 56,226 downwards.
TTTCACAAAAATCCACCGTTTCGAACTAAAGAAACCTGAATTTGTCAGTTTGAATAGTTAAAAACAGCGTTTTTCTATGTTTTTGCAAATTTAAAACAGCAATTTTATCGTCATTTCTCATAAATCGCCGTCTCACACGAAAGAAACATGAATTTGTCAGTTTGAATAGTTCAAAACAGCGTTTTTCTATGTTTTTGCAAGTTTAAAACAGCAATTTTATCGTCATTTCTCATAAATCGCCGTTTCACACGAAAGAAACATGAATTTGTCAGTTTAAATAGTTCAAAACAGCGTTTTTCTATGTTTTTGCAAGTTTAAAACAGCAGTTTTATCGTGATTTCACAAAAATCCACCGTTTCGAACGAAGGAAACCTGAATTTATCAGTTTGAATAGTTAAAAACAGCGTTTTTCTATGTTTTTGCAAGTTTAAAACAGAAATTTTATCGTCATTTCTCATAAATCGCCGTTTCACACGAAAGAAACATGAATTTGTCAGTTTGAATATTTCAAAACAGCGTTTTTCTATGTTTTTGCAAGTTTAAAACAGCAATTTTATCGTCATTTCTCATAAATCGCCGTTTCACACGAAAGAAACATGAATTTGTCAGTTTAAATAGTTCAAAACAGCGTTTTTCTATGTTTTTGCAAGTTTAAAACAGCAGTTTTATCGTGATTTCACAAAAATCCAATGTTTCGAAAGAAAAAAACCTGAATTTATCAGTTTGAATAGTTAAAAACAGCGTTTTTCTATGTTTTTGCAAGTTTAAATCAGCAATTTTATCGTCATTTCTCATAAATCGCCGTTTCACACGAAAGAAACATGAATTTGACAGTTTGAATAGTTTAAAACAGCGTTTTTCTATGTTTTTGCAAGTTTAAAACAGCAATTTTATCGTCATTTCTCATAAATCGCCGTTTCACACGAAAGAAACATGAATTTGTCAGTTTGAATAGTTCAAAACAGCGTTTTTCTATGTTTTTGCAAGTTTAAAACAGAAATTTTATCGTCATTTCTCATAAATCGCCGTTTCACACGAAAGAAACATGAATTTGTCAGTTTAAATAGTTCAAAACAGCGTTTTTCTATGTTTTTGCAAGTTTAAAACAGCAGTTTTATCGTGATTTCACAAAAATCCACCGTTTCGAACGAAAGAAACCTGAATTTATCAGTTTGAATAGTTAAAAACAGCGTTTTTCTATGTTTTTCTAAGTTTAAAACAGCAATTTTATCGTCACTTTTCATAAATCGCCGTTTCACACGTAAGAAACATGAATTTGTCAGTTTGAATATTTCAAAACAGCGTTTTTCTATGTTTTTGCAAGTTTAAAACAGCAATTTTATCGTCATTTCTCATAAATCGCAGTTTCACACGAAAGAAACATGAATTTATCAGTTTGAATAGTTGAAAAGAGCGTTTTTCTATGTTTTTGCAAGTTTAAAACAGCAATTTTATCGTCATTTCTCATAAATCGCCGTTTCACACGAAAGAAACATGAATTTATCAGTTTGAATAGTTGAAAACAGGGTTTTTCTATGTTTTTGCAAGTTTAAAACAGCAATTTTATCGTCATATCTCATAAATCGCCGTTTTACACGAAAGAAACATGAATTTGTCAGTTTGAATAGTTCAAAACAGCGTTTTTCTATGTTTTGCAAGTTTAAAACAGCAATTTTATCGTCATTTCTCATAAATCGCCGTTTCACACAAAAGAAACATGAATTTGTCAGTTTAAATAGTTCAAAACATCGTTTTTCTATGTTTTTGCAAGTTTAAAACAGCAGTTTTTTCGTGATTTCACAAAAATCCACCGTTTCGAACGAAAGAAACCTGAATTTATCAGTTTGAATAGTTAAAAACAGCGTTGTTCTATGTTTTTGCAAGTTTAAAACAGCAATTTTATTGTCATTTCTCATAAATCGCCGTTTAACACGAAAGAAACATGAATTTGTCAGTTTGAATAGTTCAAAACAGCGTTTTTCTATGTTTTTGCAAGTTTAAAACAGCAGTTTTATCGTGATTTCACAAAAATCCACCGTTTTGAACGAAAGAAACCTGAATTTATCAGTTTGAATAGTTAAAAACAGTGTTTTTCTATGTTTTTGCAAGTTAAAAACAGCAATTTTATTGTCATTTCTCATAAATCGCCGTTTCACACGAAAGAACATGAATTTATCAGTTTGAATAGTTGAAAACAGCGTTTTTCTATGTTTTTGCAAGTTTAAAACAGCAATTTTATCGTCATTTCTCATAAATCGCCGTTTCACACGAAAGAAACATGAATTTGTCAGTTTTAATAGTTCAAAACAGCGTTTTTCTATGTTTTTGCAAGTTTATAACAGCAATTTTATTGTCATTTCTCATAAATCGCCGTTTCACACGAAAGAAACATGAATTTGTCAGTTTGAATAGTTCAAAACAGCGTTTTCTATGTTTTTGCAAGTTTAAAACAGCAGTTTTATCGTGATTTCACAAAAATCCACCGTTTCGAACGAAAGAAACCTGAATTTATCAGTTTGAATAGTTAAAAACAGCGTTTTTCTATGTTTTTGCAAGTTTAAATCAGCAATTTTATCGTAATTTCTCATAAATCGCCGTTTCACACGAAAGAAACATGAATTTGTCAGTTTGAATAGTTCAAAACAGCGTTTTTCTATGTTTTTGCAAGTTTAAAACAGCAATTTTATCGTCATTTCTCATAAATCGCCGTTTCACACGAAAGAAACATGAATTTGTCAGTTTGAATAGTTCAAAACAGCGTTTTTCTATGTTTTTGCAAGTTAAAAACAGCAATTTTATCGTCATTTCTCATAAATCGCCGTTTCACACGAAAGAAACATGAATTTGTCAGTTTGAATAGTTCATAACAGCGTTTTTCTATGTTTTTGCAAGTTTAAAACAGCAATTTTATCGTCATTTCTCATAAATCGCCGTTTCACACGAAAGAAACATGAATTTATCAGTTTGAATAGTTGAAAACAGTGTTTTTCTATGTTTTTGCAAGTTTAAAACAGCAATTTATCGTCATTTCTCATAAATCGCCGTTTCACACGAAAGAAACATGAATTTATCAGTTTGAATAGTTGAAAACAGCGTTTTTCTATGTTTTTGCAAGTTTAAAACAGCAATTTTATCGTCATTTCTCATAAATCGCCGTTTCACACGAAAGAAACTTGAATTTGTCAGTTTGAATAGTTCAAAACAGCGTTTTTCTATGTTTTTGCAAGTTTAAAACAGCAATTTTATGGTCATTTCTCATAAATCGCCGTTTCACACGAAAGAAACATGAATTTGTCAGTTTAAATAGTTCAAAACATCGTTTTTCTATGTTTTTGCAAGTTTAAAACAGCATTTTTATCGTGATTTCACAAAAATCCACCGTTTTGAACGAAAGAAACCTGAATTTATCAGTTTGAATAGTTAAAAACAGCGTTTTTCTATGTTTTTGCAAGTTTAAAACAGCAATTTTATCGTCATATCTCATAAATCGCCGTTTCACACGAAAGAAACATGAATTTGTCAGTTTGAATAGTTCAAAGCAGCGTTTTTCTATGTTTTTGCATGTTTAAAACAGCAGTTTTATCGTGATTTCACAAAAATCCACAGTTTCGAACGAAAGAAACCTGAATTTATCAGTTTGAATAGTTAAAAACAGCGTTTTTCTATGTTTTTCCAAGTTTAAAACAGCAATTTTATCGTCATTTCTCATAAATCGCCATTTCACACGTAAGAAACATGAATTTGTCAGTTTGAATTGTTCAAAACAGCGTTTTTCTATGTTTTTGCAAGTTTAAAACAGCAATTTTATCGTCATTTCTCATAAATCGCCGTTTCACACGAAAGAAACATGAATTTATCAGTTTGAATAGTTGAAAAGAGCGTTTTTCTATGTTTTTGCAAGTTTAAAACAGCAGTTTTATCGTCATTTCTCATAAATCGCCGTTTCACACGAAAGAAACATGAATTTATCAGTTTGAATAGTTGAAAACAGGGTTTTTCTATGTTTTTGCAAGTTTAAAACAGCAATTTTATCGTCATATCTCATAAATCGCCGTTTCACACGAAAGAAACATGAATTTGTCAGTTTGAATAGTTCAAAACAGCGTTTTTCTATGTTTTGCAAGTTTAAAACAGCAATTTTATCGTCATTTCTCATAAATCGCCGTTTCACACGAAAGAAACATGAATTTGTCAGTTTGAATAGTTCAAAACAGCGTTTTTCTATGTTTTTGCAAGTTTAAAACAGTAGTTTTATCGTGATTTCACAAAAATCCACCGTTTCGAACGAAAGAAACCTGAATTTATCAGTTTGAATAGTTATAAACAGCGTTTTTCTATGTTTTTGCAAGTTTAAAACAGCAATTTTATCGTCATTTCTCATAAATCGCCGTTTCACACGAAAGAAACATGAATTTGTCAGTTTGAATAGTTCAAAACAGCGTTTTTCTATGTTTTTTCAAGTTTAAAACAGCAATTTTATCGTCATTTCTCATAAATCGCCGTTTCACACGAAAGAAACATGAATTTATCAGTTTGAATAGTTGAAAACAGGGTTTTTCTATGTTTTTGCAAGTTTAAAACAGCAATTTTATCGTCATATTTCATAAATCGCCGTTTCACACGAAAGAAACATGAATTTGTCAGTTTGAATAGTTAAAAACAGCGTTTTTCTATGTTTTTGCAAGTTTAAAACAGCAATTTTATCGTCATTTCTTATAAATCGCCGTTTCACACGAAAGAAACATGAATTTGTCAGTTTGAATAGTTCAAAACAGCGTTTTTCTATGTTTTTGCAAGCTTAAAACAGCAGTTTTATCGTGATTTCACAAAAATCCACCGTTTCGATGAAAGAAACCTGAATTTATCAGTTTGAATAGTTAAAAACAGAGTTTTTCTATGTTTTTGCAAGTTTAAAACAGCAATTTTATCGTCATTTCTCATAAATCGCCGTTTCACACGAAAGAAACATGAATTTGTCAGTTTGAATAGTTCTAAACAGCGTTTTTCTATGTTTTTGCAAGTTTAAAACAGCAATTTTATCGTCATTTCTCATAAATCGCCGTTTCACACGAAAGAAACATGAATTTATCAGTTTGAATAGTTGAAAACAGGGTTTTTCTATGTTTTTGCAAGTTTAAAACAGCAATTTTATCGTCATATTTCATAAATCGCCGTTTCACACGAAAGAAACATGAACTTGTCAGTTTGAATAGTTAAAAACAGCGTTTTTCTATGTTTTTGCAAGTTTAAAACAGCAATTTTATCGTCATTTCTCATAAATCGCCGTTTCACACGAAAGAAACTTGAATTTGTCAGTTTGAATAGTTCAAAACAGCGTTTTTCTATGTTTTTGCAAGTTTAAAACAGCAATTTTATCGTCATTTCTCATAAATCGCCGTTTCACACGAAAGAAACATGAATTTGTCAGTTTAAATAGTTCAAAACATCGTTTTTCTATGTTTTTGCAAGTTTAAAACAGCAGTTTTATCGTGATTTCACAAAAATCCACCGTTTTGAACGAAAGAAACCTGAATTTATCAGTTTGAATAGTTAAAAACAGCGTTTTTCTATGTTTTTGCAAGTTTAAAACAGCAATTTTATCGTCATTTCTCATAAATCGCCGTTTCACACGAAAGAAACATGAATTTGTCAGTTTGAATAGTTCAAAGCAGCGTTTTTCTATGTTTTTGCATGTTTAAAACAGCAGTTTTATCGTGATTTCACAAAAATCCACAGTTTCGAACGAAAGAAACCTGAATTTATCAGTTTGAATAGTTAAAAACAGCGTTTTTCTATGTTTTTCCAAGTTTAAAACAGCAATTTTATCGTCATTTCTCATAAATCGCCGTTTCGCACGAAAGAAACATGAATTTGTCAGTTTGAATAGTTCAAAACAGCGTTTTTCTATGTTTTTGCAAGTTTAAAACAGCAGTTTTATCGTGATTTCACAAAAATCCAATGTTTCGAAAGAAAAAAACCTGAATTTATCAGTTTGAATAGTTAAAAACAGCGTTTTTCTATGTTTTTGCAAGTTTAAATCAGCAATTTTATCGTCATTTCTCATAAATCGCCGTTTCACACGAAAGAAACATGAATTTGACAGTTTGAATAGTTTAAAACAGCGTTTTTCTATGTTTTTGCAAGTTTAAAACAGCAATTTTATCGTCATTTCTCATAAATCGCCGTTTCACACGAAAGAAACATGAATTTGTCAGTTTGAATAGTTCAAAACAGCGTTTTTCTATGTTTTTGCAAGTTTAAAACAGCAATTTTATCGTCATTTCTCATAAATCGCCGTTTCACACGAAAGAAACATGAATTTGTCAGTTTAAATAGTTCAAAACATCGTTTTTCTATGTTTTTGCAAGTTTAAAACAGCAGTTTTATCGTGATTTCACAAAAATCCACCGTTTTGAACGAAAGAAACCTGAATTTATCAGTTTGAATAGTTAAAAACAGCGTTTTTCTATGTTTTTGCAAGTTTAAAACAGCAATTTTATCGTCATTTCTCATAAATCGCCGTTTCACACGAAAGAAACATGAATTTGTCAGTTTGAATAGTTCAAAGCAGCGTTTTTCTATGTTTTTGCATGTTTAAAACAGCAGTTTTATCGTGATTTCACAAAAATCCACAGTTTCGAACGAAAGAAACCTGAATTTATCAGTTTGAATAGTTAAAAACAGCGTTTTTCTATGTTTTTCCAAGTTTAAAACAGCAATTTTATCGTCATTTCTCATAAATCGCCGTTTCGCACGAAAGAAACATGAATTTGTCAGTTTGAATAGTTCAAAACAGCGTTTTTCTATGTTTTTGCAAGTTTAAAACAGCAGTTTTATCGTGATTTCACAAAAATCCAATGTTTCGAAAGAAAAAAAACCTGAATTTATCAGTTTGAATAGTTAAAAACAGCGTTTTTCTATGTTTTTGCAAGTTTAAATCAGCAATTTTATCGTCATTTCTTATAAATCGCCGTTTCACACGAAAGAAACATGAATTTGACAGTTTGAATAGTTTAAAACAGCGTTTTTCTATGTTTTTGCAAGTTTAAAACAGCAATTTTATCGTCATTTCTCATAAATCGCCGTTTCACACGAAAGAAACATGAATTTGTCAGTTTGAATAGTTCAAAACAGCGTTTTTCTATGTTTTTGCAAGTTTAAAACAGAAATTTTATCGTCATTTCTCATAAATCGCCGTTTCACACGAAAGAAACATGAATTTGTCAGTTTAAATAGTTCAAAACAGCGTTTTTCTATGTTTTTGCAAGTTTAAAACAGCAGTTTTATCGTGATTTCACAAAAATCCACCGTTTCGAACGAAAGAAACCTGAATTTATCAGTTTGAATAGTTAAAAACAGCGTTTTTCTATGTTTTTCCAAGTTTAAAACAGCAATTTTATCGTCATTTTTCATAAATCGCCGTTTCACACGTAAGAAACATGAATTTGTCAGTTTGAATATTTCAAAACAGCGTTTTTCTATGTTTTTGCAAGTTTAAAACAGCAATTTTATCGTCATTTCTCATAAATCGCAGTTTCACACGAAAGAAACATGAATTTATCAGTTTGAATAGTTGAAAAGACTGTTTTTCTATGTTTTTGCAAGTTTAAAACAGCAATTTTATCGTCATTTCTCATAAATCGCCGTTTCACACGAAAGAAACATGAATTTATCAGTTTGAATAGTTGAAAACAGGGTTTTTCTATGTTTTTGCAAGTTTAAAACAGCAATTTTATCGTCATATCTCATAAATCGCCGTTTTACACGAAAGAAACATGAATTTGTCAGTTTGAATAGTTCAAAACAGCGTTTTTCTATGTTTTGCAAGTTTAAAACAGCAATTTTATCGTCATTTCTCATAAATCGCCGTTTCACACAAAAGAAACATGAATTTGTCAGTTTAAATAGTTCAAAACATCGTTTTTCTATGTTTTTGCAAGTTTAAAACAGCAGTTTTTTCGTGATTTCACAAAAATCCACCGTTTCGAACGAAAGAAACCTGAATTTATCAGTTTGAATAGTTAAAAACAGCGTTGTTCTATGTTTTTGCAAGTTTAAAACAGCAATTTTATCGTCATTTCTCATAAATCGCCGTTTAACACGAAAGAAACATGAATTTGTCAGTTTGAATAGTTCAAAACAGCGTTTTTCTATGTTTTTGCAAGTTTAAAACAGCAGTTTTATCGTGATTTCACAAAAATCCACCGTTTTGAACGAAAGAAACCTGAATTTATCAGTTTGAATAGTTAAAAACAGTGTTTTTCTATGTTTTTGCAAGTTAAAAACAGCAATTTTATTGTCATTTCTCATAAATCGCCGTTTCACACGAAAGAACATGAATTTATCAGTTTGAATAGTTGAAAACAGCGTTGTTCTATGTTTTTGCAAGTTTAAAACAGCAATTTTATCGTCATTTCTCATAAATCGCCGTTTCACACGAAAGAAACATGAATTTGTCAGTTTTAATAGTTCAAAACAGCGTTTTTCTATGTTTTTGCAAGTTTATAACAGCAATTTTATTGTCATTTCTCATAAATCGCCGTTTCACACGAAAGAAACATGAATTTGTCAGTTTGAATAGTTCAAAACAGCGTTTTTCTATGTTTTTGCAAGTTTAAAACAGCAGTTTTATCGTGATTTCACAAAAATCCACCGTTTCGAACGAAAGAAACCTGAATTTATCAGTTTGAATAGTTAAAAACAGCGTTTTTCTATGTTTTTGCAAGTTTAAATCAGCAATTTTATCGTAATTTCTCATAAATCGCCGTTTCACACGAAAGAAACATGAATTTGTCAGTTTGAATAGTTCAAAACAGCGTTTTTCTATGTTTTTGCAAGTTTAAAACAGCAATTTTATCGTCATTTCTCATAAATCGCCGTTTCACACGAAAGAAACATGAATTTGTCAGTTTGAATAGTTCAAAACAGCGTTTTTCTATGTTTTTGCAAGTTAAAAACAGCAATTTTATCGTCATTTCTCATAAATCGCCGTTTCACACGAAAGAAAAATGAATTTGTCAGTTTGAATAGTTCATAACAGCGTTTTTCTATGTTTTTGCAAGTTTAAAACAGCAATTTTATCGTCATTTCTCATAAATCGCCGTTTCACACGAAAGAAACATGAATTTATCAGTTTGAATAGTTGAAAACAGTGTTTTTCTATGTTTTTGCAAGTTTAAAACAGCAATTTTATCGTCATTTCTCATAAATCGCCGTTTCACACGAAAGAAACATGAATTTATCAGTTTGAATAGTTGAAAACAGCGTTTTTCTATGTTTTTGCAAGTTTAAAACAGCAATTTTATCGTCATTTCTCATAAATCGCCGTTTCACACGAAAGAAACTTGAATTTGTCAGTTTGAATAGTTCAAAACAGCGTTTTTCTATGTTTTTGCAAGTTTAAAACAGCAATTTTATCGTCATTTCTCATAAATCGCCGTTTCACACGAAAGAAACATGAATTTGTCAGTTTAAATAGTTCAAAACATCGTTTTTCTATGTTTTTGCAAGTTTAAAACAGCAGTTTTATCGTGCTTTCACAAAAATCCACCGTTTTGAACGAAAGAAACCTGAATTTATCAGTTTGAATAGTTAAAAACAGCGTTTTTCTATGTTTTTGCAAGTTTAAAACAGCAATTTTATCGTCATTTCTCATAAATCGCCGTTTCACACGAAAGAAACATGAATTTGTCAGTTTGAATAGTTCAAAGCAGCGTTTTTCTATGTTTTTGCATGTTTAAAACAGCAGTTTTATCGTGATTTCACAAAAATCCACAGTTTCGAACGAAAGAAACCTGAATTTATCAGTTAGAATAGTTAAAAACAGCGTTTTTCTATGTTTTTCCAAGTTTAAAACAGCAATTTTATCGTCATTTCTCATAAATCGCCATTTCATACGTAAGAAACATGAATTTGTCAGTTTGAATTGTTCAAAACAGCGTTTTTCTATGTTTTTGCAAGTTTAAAACAGCAATTTTATCGTCATTTCTCATAAATCGCCGTTTCACACGAAAGAAACATGAATTTATCAGTTTGAATAGTTGAAAAGAGCGTTTTTCTATGTTTTTGCAAGTTTAAAACAGCAGTTTTATCGTCATTTCTCATAAATCGCCGTTTCACACGAAAGAAACATGAATTTATCAGTTTGAATAGTTGAAAACAGGGTTTTTCTATGTTTTTGCAAGTTTAAAACAGCAATTTTATCGTCATATCTCATAAATCGCCGTTTCACACGAAAGAAACATGAATTTGTCAGTTTGAATAGTTCAAAACAGCGTTTTTCTATGTTTTGCAAGTTTAAAACAGCAATTTTATCGTCATTTCTCATAAATCGCCGTTTCACACGAAAGAAACATGAATTTGTCAGTTTGAATAGTTCAAAACAGCGTTTTTCTATGTTTTTGCAAGTTTAAAACAGTAGTTTTATCGTGATTTCACAAAAATCCACCGTTTCGAACGAAAGAAACCTGAATTTATCAGTTTGAATAGTTAAAAACAGCGTTTTTCTATGTTTTTGCAAGTTTAAAACAGCAATTTTATCGTCATTTCTCATAAATCGCCGTTTCACACGAAAGAAACATGAATTTGTCAGTTTGAATAGTTCAAAACAGCGTTTTTCTATGTTTTTGCAAGTTTAAAACAGCAATTTTATCGTCATTTCTCATAAATCGCCGTTTCACACGAAAGAAACATGAATTTATCAGTTTGAATATTTGAAAACAGGGTTTTTCTATGTTTTTGCAAGTTTAAAACAGCAATTTTATCGTCATATTTCATAAATCGCCGTTTCACACGAAAGAAACATGAATTTGTCAGTTTGAATAGTTAAAAACAGCGTTTTTCTATGTTTTTGCAAGTTTAAAACAGCAATTTTATCGTCATTTCTTATAAAACGCCGTTTCACACGAAAGAAACATGAATTTGTCAGTTTGAATAGTTCAAAACAGCGTTTTTCTATGTTTTTGCAAGCTTAAAACAGCAGTTTTATCGTGATTTCACAAAAATCCACCGTTTCGATGAAAGAAACCTGAATTTATCAGTTTGAATAGTTAAAAACAGCGTTTTTCTATGTTTTTGCAAGTTTAAAACAGCAATTTTATCGTCATTTCTCATAAATCGCCGTTTCACACGAAAGAAACATGAATTTGTCAGTTTGAATAGTTCTAAACAGCGTTTTTCTATGTTTTTGCAAGTTTAAAACAGCAATTTTATCGTCATTTCTCATAAATCGCCGTTTCACACGAAAGAAACATGAATTTATCAGTTTGAATAGTTGAAAACAGGGTTTTTCTATGTTTTTGCAAGTTTAAAACAGCAATTTTATCGTCATATTTCATAAATCGCCGTTTCACACGAAAGAAACATGAACTTGTCAGTTTGAATAGTTAAAAACAGCGTTTTCTATGTTTTTGCAAGTTTAAAACAGCAATTTTATCGTCATTTCTCATAAATCGCCGTTTCACACGAAAGAAACTTGAATTTGTCAGTTTGAATAGTTCAAAACAGCGTTTTTCTATGTTTTTGCAAGTTTAAAACAGCAATTTTATCGTCATTTCTCATAAATCGCCGTTTCACACGAAAGAAACATGAATTTGTCAGTTTAAATAGTTCAAAACATCGTTTTTCTATGTTTTTGCAAGTTTAAAACAGCAGTTTTATCGTGATTTCACAAAAATCCACCGTTTTGAACGAAAGAAACCTGAATTTATCAGTTTGAATAGTTAAAAACAGCGTTTTTCTATGTTTTTGCAAGTTTAAAACAGCAATTTTATCGTCATTTCTCATAAATCGCCGTTTCACACGAAAGAAACATGAATTTGTCAGTTTGAATAGTTCAAAGCAGCGTTTTTCTATGTTTTTGCATGTTTAAAACAGCAGTTTTATCGTGATTTCACAAAAATCCACAGTTTCGAACGAAAGAAACCTGAATTTATCAGTTTAAATAGTTAAAAACAGCGTTTTTCTATGTTTTTCCAAGTTTAAAACAGCAATTTTATCGTCATTTCTCATAAATCGCCATTTCACACGTAAGAAACATGAATTTGTCAGTTTGAATTGTTCAAAACAGCGTTTTTCTATGTTTTTGCAAGTTTAAAACAGCAATTTTATCGTCATTTCTCATAAATCGCCGTTTCACACGAAAGAAACATGAATTTATCAGTTTGAATAGTTGAAAAGAGCGTTTTTCTATGTTTTTGCAAGTTTAAAACAGCAGTTTTATCGTCATTTCTCATAAATCGCCGTTTCACACGAAAGAAACATGAATTTATCAGTTTGAATAGTTGAAAACAGGGTTTTTCTATGTTTTTGCAAGTTTAAAACAGCAATTTTATCGTCATATCTCATAAATCGCCGTTTCACACGAAAGAAACATGAATTTGTCAGTTTGAATAGTTCAAAACAGCGTTTTTCTATGTTTTGCAAGTTTAAAACAGCAATTTTATCGTCATTTCTCATAAATCGCCGTTTCACACGAAAGAAACATGAATTTGTCAGTTTGAATAGTTCAAAACAGCGTTTTTCTATGTTTTTGCAAGTTTAAAACAGCAGTTTTATCGTAATTTCACAAAAATCCACCGTTTCGAACGAAAGAAACCTGAATTTATCAGTTTGAATAGTTAAAAACAGCGTTTTTCTATGTTTTTGCAAGTTTAAAACAGCAATTTTATCGTCATTTCTCATAAATCGCCGTTTCACACGAAAGAAACATGAATTTGTCAGTTTGAATAGTTCAAAACAGCGTTTTTCTATGTTTTTGCAAGTTTAAAACAGCAATTTTATCGTCATTTCTCATAAATCGCCGTTTCACACAAAAGAAACATGAATTTATCAGTTTGAATAGTTGAAAACAGGGTTATTCTATGTTTTTGCAAGTTTAAAACAGCAATTTTATCGTCATATTTCATAAATCGCCGTTTCACACGAAAGAAACATGAATTTGTCAGTTTGAATAGTTAAAAACAGCGTTTTTCTATGTTTTTGCAAGTTTAAAACAGCAATTTTATCGTCATTTCTTATAAATCGCCGTTTCACACGAAAGAAACATGAATTTGTCAGTTTGAATAGTTCAAAACAGCGTTTTTCTATGTTTTTGCAAGTTTAAAACAGCAGTTTTATCGTGATTTCACAAAAATCCACCGTTTCGATGAAAGAAACCTGAATTTATCAGTTTGAATAGTTAAAAACAGCGTTTTTCTATGTTTTTGCAAGTTTAAAACAGCAATATTATCGTCATTTCTCATAAATCGCCGTTTCACACGAAAGAAACATGAATTTGTCAGTTTGAATAATTCAAAACAGCGTTTTTCTATGTTTTTGCAAGTTTAAAACAGCAATTTTATCGTCATTTCTCATAAATCGCCGTTTCACACGAAAGAAACATGAATTTATCAGTTTGAATAGTTGAAAACAGGGTTTTTCTATGTTTTTGCAAGTTTAAAACAGCAATTTTATCGTCATATTTCATAAATCGCCGTTTCACACGAAAGAAACATGAACTTGTCAGTTTGAATAGTTAAAAACAGCGTTTTTCTATGTTTTTGCAAGTTTAAAACAGCAATTTTATCGTCATTTCTTATAAATCGCCGTTTTCACGAAAGAAACATGAATTTGTCAGTTTGAATAGTTCAAAACAGCGTTTTTCTATGTTTTTGCAAGTTTAAAACAGCAGTTTTATCGTGATTTCACAAAAATCCACCGTTTCGAACGAAAGAAACCTGAGTTTATCAGTTTGAATAGTTAAAAACAGCGTTTTTCTATGTTTTTGCAAGTTTAAAACAGCAATTTTATCGTCATTTCTCATAAATCGCCGTTTCACACGAAAGAAACATGAATTTGTCAGTTTGAATAGTTCAAAACAGCGTTTTTCTATGTTTTTGCAAGTTTTATCGTGATTTCACAAAAATCCACCGTTTCGAACGAAAGAAACCTGAATTTATCAGTTTGAATAGTTAAAAACAGCGTTTTTCTATGTTTTTGCAAGTTTAAAACAGCAATTTTATCGTCATTTCTCATAAATCGCCGTTTCACACGAGAGAAACATGAATTTATCAGTTTGAATAGTTAAAAACAGCGTTTTTCTATGTTTTTGCAAGTTTAAAACAGCAATTTTATCGTCATTTCTCATAAATCGCCGTTTCACACGAAAGAAACATGAATTTATCAGTTTGAATAGTTGAAAACAGGGTTTTTCTATGTTTTTGCAAGTTTAAAACAGCAATTTTATCGTCATATTTCATAAATCGCCGTTTCACACGAAAGAAACTTGAATTTGTCAGTTTGAATAGTTCAAAACAGCGTTTTTCTATGTTTTTGCAAGTTTAAAACAGCAATTTTATCGTCATTTCTCATAAATCGCCGTTTCACACGAAAGAAACATGAATTTGTCAGTTTAAATAGTTCAAAACATCGTTTTTCTATGTTTTTGCAAGTTTAAAACAGCAGTTTTATCGTGATTTCACAAAAATCCATCGTTTTGAACGAAAGAAACCTGAATTTATCAGTTTGAATAGTTAAAAACAGCGTTTTTCTATGTTTTTGCAAGTTTAAAACAGCAATTTTATCGTCATTTCTCATAAATCGCCGTTTCACACGAAAGAAACATGAATTTGTCAGTTAGAATAGTTCAAAGCAGCGTTTTTCTATGTTTTTGCATGTTTAAAACAGCAGTTTTATCGTGATTTCACAAAAATCCACAGTTTCGAACGAAAGAAACCTGAATTTATCAGTTTGAATAGTTAAAAACAGCGTTTTTCTATGTTTTTCCAAGTTTAAAATAGCAATTTTATCGTCATTTCTCATAAATCGCCATTTCACACGTAAGAAACATGAATTTGTCAGTTAGAATTGTTCAAAACAGCGTTTTTCTATGTTTTTTCAAGTTTAAAACAGCAATTTTATCGTCATTTCTCATAAATCGCCGTTTCACACGAAAGAAACATGAATTTATCAGTTTGAATAGTTGAAAAGAGCGTTTTTCTATGTTTTTGCAAGTTTAAAACAGCAGTTTTATCGTCATTTCTCATAAATCGCCGTTTCACACGAAAGAAACATGAATTTATCAGTTTGAATAGTTGAAAACAGGGTTTTTCTATGTTTTTGCAAGTTTAAAACAGCAATTTTATCGTCATATCTCATAAATCGCCGTTTCACACGAAAGAAACATGAATTTGTCAGTTTGAATAGTTCAAAACAGCGTTTTTCTATGTTTTGCAAGTTTAAAACAGCAATTTTATCGTCATTTCTCATAAATCGCCGTTTCACACGAAAGAAACATGAATTTGTCAGTTTGAATAGTTCAAAACAGCGTTTTTCTATGTTTTTGCAAGTTTAAAACAGCAGTTTTATCGTGATTTCACAAAAATCCACCGTTTCGAACGAAAGAAACCTGAATTTATCAGTTTGAATAGTTAAAAACAGCGTTTTTCTATGTTTTTGCAAGTTTAAAACAGCAATTTTATCGTCATTTCTCATAAATCGCCGTTTCACACGAAAGAAACATGAATTTGTCAGTTTGAATAGTTCAAAACAGCGTTTTTCTATGTTTTTGCAAGTTTAAAACAGCAGTTTTATCGTGATTTCACAAAAATCCACCGTTTCGATGAAAGAAACCTGAATTTATCAGTTTGAATAGTTAAAAACAGCGTTTTTCTATGTTTTTGCAAATTTAAAACAGCAATTTTATCGCCATTTCTCATAAATCGCCGTTTCACACGAAAGAAACATGAATTTGTCAGTTTGAATAGTTCAAAACAGCGTTTTTCTATGTTTTTGCAAGTTTAAAACAGCAATTTTATCGTCATTTCTCATAAATCGCCGTTTCACACGAAAGAAACATGAATTTATCAGTTTGAATAGTTGAAAACAGGGTTTTTCTATGTTTTTGCAAGTTTAAAACAGCAATTTTATCGTCATATTTCATAAATCGCCGTTTCACACGAAAGAAACATGAACTTGTCAGTTTGAATAGTTAAAAACAGCGTTTTTCTATGTTTTTGCAAGTTTAAATAGCAATTTTATCGTCATTTCTTATAAATCGCCGTTTCACACGAAAGAAACATGAATTTGTCAGTTTAAATAGTTCAAAACAGCGTTTTTCTATGTTTTTGCAAGTTTAAAACAGCAGTTTTATCGTGATTTCACAAAAATCCACCGTTTCGAACGAAAGAAACCTGAATTTATCAGTTTGAATAGTTAAAAACAGCGTTTTTCTATGTTTTTGCAAGTGTAAAACAGCAATTTTATCGTCATTTCTCATAAATCGCCGTTTCACACGAAAGAAACATGAATTTGTCAGTTTGAATAGTTCAAAACAGCGTTTTTCTATGTTTTTGCAAGTTTTATCGTGATTTCACAAAAATCCACCGTTTCGAACGAAAGAAACCTGAATTTATCAGTTTGAATAGTTAAAAACAGCGTTTTTCTATGTTTTTGCAAGTTTAAAACAGCAATTTTATCGCCATTTCTCATAAATCGCCGTTTCACACGAAAGAAACATGAATTTGTCAGTTTGAATAGTTCAAAACAGCGTTTTTCTATGTTTTTGCAAGTTTAAAACAGCAATTTTATCGTCATTTCTCATAAATCGCCGTTTAACACGAAAGAAACATGAATTTATCAGTTTGAATAGTTGAAAACAGCGTTTTTCTATGTTTTTGCAAGTTTAAAACAGCAATTTTATCGTCATTTCTCATAAATCGCCGTTTCACATGAAAGAAACATGAATTTATCAGTTTGAATAGTTGAAAACAGCGTTTTTCTATGTTTTTGCAAGTTTAAAACAGCAATTTTATCGTCAATTCTCATAAATCGCCGTTTCACACGAAAGAAACATGAATTTGTCAGTTTGAATAGTTCAAAACAGCGTTTTTCTATGTTTTTGCAAGTTTTATCGTGATTTCACAAAAATCCACCGTTTCGAACGAAAGAAACCTGAATTTATCAGTTTGAATAGTTAAAAACAGCGTTTTTCTATGTTTTTGCAAGTTTAAAACAGCAATTTTATCGTCATTTCTCATAAATCGCCGTTTCACACGAAAGAAACATGAATTTATCAGTTTGAATAGTTGAAAACAGGGTTTTTCTATGTTTTTGCAAGTTTAAAACAGCAATTTTATCGTCATATTTCATAAATCGCCGTTTCACACGAAAGAAACTTGAATTTGTCAGTTTGAATAGTTCAAAACAGCGTTTTTCTATGTTTTTGCAAGTTTAAAACAGCAATTTTATCGTCATTTCTCATAAATCGCCGTTTCACACGAAAGAAACATGAATTTGTCAGTTTAAATAGTTCAAAACATCGTTTTTCTATGTTTTTGCAAGTTTAAAACAGCAGTTTTATCGTGATTTCACAAAAATCCATCGTTTTGAACGAAAGAAACCTGAATTTATCAGTTTGAATAGTTAAAAACAGCGTTTTTTCTATGTTTTTGCAAGTTTAAAACAGCAATTTTATCGTCATTTCTCATAAATCGCCGTTTCACACGAAAGAAACATGAATTTGTCAGTTAGAATAGTTCAAAGCAGCGTTTTTCTATGTTTTTGCATGTTTAAAACAGCAGTTTTATCGTGATTTCACAAAAATCCACAGTTTCGAACGAAAGAAACCTGAATTTATCAGTTTGAATAGTTAAAAACAGCGTTTTTCTATGTTTTTCCAAGTTTAAAATAGCAATTTTATCGTCATTTCTCATAAATCGCCATTTCACACGTAAGAAACATGAATTTGTCAGTTTGAATTGTTCAAAACAGCGTTTTTCTATGTTTTTGCAAGTTTAAAACAGCAATTTTATCGTCATTTCTCATAAATCGCCGTTTCACACGAAAGAAACATGAATTTATCAGTTTGAATAGTTGAAAAGAGCGTTTTTCTATGTTTTTGCAAGTTTAAAACAGCAGTTTTATCGTCATTTCTCATAAATCGCCGTTTCACACGAAAGAAACATGAATTTATCAGTTTGAATAGTTGAAAACAGGGTTTTTCTATGTTTTTGCAAGTTTAAAACAGCAATTTTATCGTCATATCTCATAAATCGCCGTTTCACACGAAAGAAACATGAATTTGCCAGTTTGAATAGTTCAAAACAGCGTTTTTCTATGTTTTGCAAGTTTAAAACAGCAATTTTATCGTCATTTCTCATAAATCGCCGTTTCACACGAAAGAAACATGAATTTGTCAGTTTGAATAGTTCAAAACAGCGTTTTTCTATGTTTTTGCAAGTTTAAAACAGCAGTTTTATCGTGATTTCACAAAAATCCACCGTTTCGAACGAAAGAAACCTGAATTTATCAGTTTGAATAGTTAAAAACAGCGTTTTTCTATGTTTTTGCAAGTTTAAAACAGCAATTTTATCGTCAATTCTCATAAATCGCCGTTTCACACGAAAGAAACATGAATTTGTCAGTTTGAATAGTTCAAAACAGCGTTTTTCTATGTTTTTGCAAGTTTTATCGTGATTTCACAAAAATCCACCGTTTCGAACGAAAGAAACCTGAATTTATCAGTTTGAATAGTTAAAAACAGCGTTTTTCTATGTTTTTGCAAGTTTAAAACAGCAATTTTATCGCCATTTCTCATAAATCGCCGTTTCACACGAAAGAAACATGAATTTGTCAGTTTGAATAGTTCAAAACAGCGTTTTTCTATGTTTTTGCAAGTTTAAAACAGCAATTTTATCGTCATTTCTCATAAATCGCCGTTTAACACGAAAGAAACATGAATTTATCAGTTTGAATAGTTGAAAACAGCGTTTTTCTATGTTTTTGCAAGTTTAAAACAGCAATTTTATCGTCATTTCTCATAAATCGCCGTTTCACATGAAAGAAACATGAATTTATCAGTTTGAATAGTTGAAAACAGCGTTTTTCTATGTTTTTGCAAGTTTAAAACAGCAATTTTATCGTCAATTCTCATAAATCGCCGTTTCACACGAAAGAAACATGAATTTGTCAGTTTGAATAGTTCAAAACAGCGTTTTTCTATGTTTTTGCAAGTTTTATCGTGATTTCACAAAAATCCACCGTTTCGAACGAAAGAAACCTGAATTTATCAGTTTGAATAGTTAAAAACAGCGTTTTTCTATGTTTTTGCAAGTTTAAAACAGCAATTTTATCGTCATTTCTCATAAATCGCCGTTTCACACGAAAGAAACATGAATTTATCAGTTTGAATAGTTGAAAACAGGGTTTTTCTATGTTTTTGCAAGTTTAAAACAGCAATTTTATCGTCATATTTCATAAATCGCCGTTTCACACGAAAGAAACTTGAATTTGTCAGTTTGAATAGTTCAAAACAGCGTTTTTCTATGTTTTTGCAAGTTTAAAACAGCAATTTTATCGTCATTTCTCATAAATCGCCGTTTCACACGAAAGAAACATGAATTTGTCAGTTTAAATAGTTCAAAACATCGTTTTTCTATGTTTTTGCAAGTTTAAAACAGCAGTTTTATCGTGATTTCACAAAAATCCATCGTTTTGAACGAAAGAAACCTGAATTTATCAGTTTGAATAGTTAAAAACAGCGTTTTTCTATGTTTTTGCAAGTTTAAAACAGCAATTTTATCGTCATTTCTCATAAATCGCCGTTTCACACGAAAGAAACATGAATTTGTCAGTTAGAATAGTTCAAAGCAGCGTTTTTCTATGTTTTTGCATGTTTAAAACAGCAGTTTTATCGTGATTTCACAAAAATCCACAGTTTCGAACGAAAGAAACCTGAATTTATCAGTTTGAATAGTTAAAAACAGCGTTTTTCTATGTTTTTCCAAGTTTAAAATAGCAATTTTATCGTCATTTCTCATAAATCGCCATTTCACACGTAAGAAACATGAATTTGTCAGTTTGAATTGTTCAAAACAGCGTTTTTCTATGTTTTTGCAAGTTTAAAACAGCAATTTTATCGTCATTTCTCATAAATCGCCGTTTCACACGAAAGAAACATGAATTTATCAGTTTGAATAGTTGAAAAGAGCGTTTTTCTATGTTTTTGCAAGTTTAAAACAGCAGTTTTATCGTCATTTCTCATAAATCGCCGTTTCACACGAAAGAAACATGAATTTATCAGTTTGAATAGTTGAAAACAGGGTTTTTCTATGTTTTTGCAAGTTTAAAACAGCAATTTTATCGTCATATCTCATAAATCGCCGTTTCACACGAAAGAAACATGAATTTGTCAGTTTGAATAGTTCAAAACAGCGTTTTTCTATGTTTTGCAAGTTTAAAACAGCAATTTTATCGTCATTTCTCATAAATCGCCGTTTCACACGAAAGAAACATGAATTTGTCAGTTTGAATAGTTCAAAACAGCGTTTTTCTATGTTTTTGCAAGTTTAAAACAGCAGTTTTATCGTGATTTCACAAAAATCCACCGTTTCGAACGAAAGAAACCTGAATTTATCAGTTTGAATAGTTAAAAACAGCGTTTTTCTATGTTTTTGCAAGTTTAAAACAGCAATTTTATCGTCATTTCTCATAAATCGCCGTTTCACACGAAAGAAACATGAATTTGTCAGTTTGAATAGTTCAAAACAGCGTTTTTCTATGTTTTTGCAAGTTTAAAACAGCAATTTTATCGTCATTTCTCATAAATCGCGGTTTCACACGAAAGAAACATGAATTTATCAGTTTGAATGTTTGAAAACAGGGTTTTTCTATGTTTTTGCAAGTTTAAAACAGCAATTTTATCGTCATATTTCATAAATCGCCGTTTCACACGAAAGAAACATGAATTTGTCAGTTTGAATAGTTAAAAACAGCGTTTTTCTATGTTTTTGCAAGTTTAAAACAGCAATTTTATCGTCATTTCTTATAAATCGCCGTTTCACACGAAAGAAACATGAATTTGTCAGTTTGAATAGTTCAAAACAGCGTTTTTCTATGTTTTTGCAAGTTTAAAACAGCAGTTTTATCGTGATTTCACAAAAATCCACCGTTTCGATGAAAGAAACCTGAATTTATCAGTTTGAATAGTTAAAAACAGCGTTTTTCTATGTTTTTGCAAATTTAAAACAGCAATTTTATCGCCATTTCTCATAAATCGCCGTTTCACACGAAAGAAACATGAATTTGTCAGTTTGAATAGTTCAAAACAGCGTTTTTCTATGTTTTTGCAAGTTTAAAACAGCAATTTTATCGTCATTTCTCATAAATCGCCGTTTCACACGAAAGAAACATGAATTTATCAGTTTAAATAGTTGAAAACAGGGTTTTTCTATGTTTTTGCAAGTTTAAAACAGCAATTTTATCGTCATATTTCATAAATCGCCGTTTCACACGAAAGAAACATGAACTTGTCAGTTTGAATAGTTAAAAACAGCGTTTTTCTATGTTTTTGCAAGTTTAAAACAGCAATTTTATCGTCATTTCTTATAAATCGCCGTTTCACACGAAAGAAACATGAATTTGTCAGTTTGAATAGTTCAAAACAGCGTTTTTCTATGTTTTTGCAAGTTTAAAACAGCAGTTTTATCGTGATTTCACAAAAATCCACCGTTTCGAACGAAAGAAACCTGAATTTATCAGTTTGAATAGTTAAAAACAGCGTTTTTCTATGTTTTTGCAAGTGTAAAACAGCAATTTTATCGTCATTTCTCATAAATCGCCGTTTCACACGAAAGAAACATGAATTTGTCAGTTTGAATAGTTCAAGACAGCGTTTTTTCTATGTTTTTGCAAGTTTTATCGTGATTTCACAAAAATCCACCGTTTCGAACGAAAGAAACCTGAATTTATCAGTTTGAATAGTTAAAAACAGCGTTTTTCTATGTTTTTGCAAGTTTAAAACAGCAATTTTATCGTCATTTCTCATAAATCGCCGTTTCACACGAAAGAAACATGAATTTGTCAGTTTGAATAGTTCAAAACAGCGTTTTTCTATGTTTTTGCAAGTTTAAAACAGCAATTTTATCGTCATTTCTCATAAATCGCCGTTTAACACGAAAGAAACATGAATTTATCAGTTTGAATAGTTGAAAACAGCGTTTTTTCTATGTTTTTGCAAGTTTAAAACAGCAATTTTATCGTCATTTCTCATAAATCGCCGTTTCACATGAAAGAAACATGAATTTATCAGTTTGAATAGTTGAAAACAGCGTTTTTCTATGTTTTTGCAAGTTTAAAACAGCAATTTTATCGTCAATTCTCATAAATCGCCGTTTCACACGAAAGAAACATGAATTTGTCAGTTTGAATAGTTCAAAACAGCGTTTTTCTATGTTTTTGCAAGTTTAAAACAGCAATTTTATCGTCATTTCTCATAAATCGCCGTTTCACACGAAAGAAACATGAATTTGTCATTTTAAATAGTTCAAAACATCGTTTTTCTATGTTTTTGCAAGTTTAAAACAGCAGTTTTATCGTGATTTCACAAAAATCCACCGTTTTGAACGAAAGAAACCTGAATTTATCAGTTTGAATAGTTAAAAACAGCGTTTTTCTATGTTTTTGCAAGTTTAAAACAGCAATTTTATCGTCATTTCTCATAAATCGCCGTTTCACACGAAAGAAACATGAATTTGTCAGTTTGAATAGTTCAAAACAGCGTATTTCTATGTTTTTGCAAGTTTAAAACAGCAGTTTTATCGTGATTTCACAAAAATCCACCGTTTCGAACGAAAGAAACCTGAATTTATCAGTTTGAATAGTTAAAAACAGCGTTTTTCTATGTTTTTCCAAGTTTAAAACAGCAATTTTATCGTCATTTCTCATAAATCGCCGTTTCACTTGTAAGAAACATGAATTTGTCAGTTTGAATAGTTCAAAACAGCGTTTTTCTATGTTTTGCAAGTTTAAAACAGCAATTTTATCGTCATTTCTCATAAATCGCCGTTTCACACGAAAGAAACATGAATTTGTCAGTTTTAATAGTTCAAAACAGCGTTTTTCTATGTTTTTGCAAGTTTATAACAGCAATTTTATCTTCATTTCTCATAAATCGCCGTTTCACACGAAAGAAACATGAATTTGTCAGTTTGAATAGTTCAAAACAGCGTTTTTCTATGTTTTTGCAAGTTTAAAACAGCAATTTTATCGTCATTTCTCATAAATCGCCGTTTCGCACGAAAGAAACATGAATTTGTCAGTTTGAATAGTTCAAAACAGCGTTTTTCTATGTTTTTGCAAGTTTAAAACAGCAGTTTTATCGTGATTTCACAAAAATCCACCGTTTCGAACGAAGGAAACTTGAATTTATCAGTTTGAATAGTTAAAAACAGCGTTTTCTATGTTTTTGCAAGTTTAAAACAGCAATTTTATCGTCATTTCTCATAAATCGCCATCTCACACGAAAGAAACATGAATTTGTCAGTTTGAATAGTTCAAAACAGCATTTTTCTATGTTTTGCAAGTTTAAAACAGCAATTTTATCGTCATTTCTCATAAATCGCCGTTTCACACGAAAGAAACATGAATTTGTCAGTTTTAATAGTTCAAAACAGCGTTTTTCTATGGTTTTGCAAGTTTATAACAGCAATTTTATCGTCATTTCTCATAAATCGCCGTTTCACACGAAAGAAACATGAATTTGTCAGTTTGAATAGTTCAAAACAGCGCTTTTCTATGTTTTTGCAAGTTTAAAACAGCAATTTTATCGTCATTTCTCATATATCGCCGTTTCACACGAAAGAAACATGAATTTGTCAGTTTGAATAGTTCAAAACAGCGTTTTTCTATGTTTTTGCAAGTTTAAAACAGCAGTTTTATCGTGATTTCACAAAAATCCACCGTTTCGAACGAAAGAAACCTGAATTTATCAGTTTGAATAGTTAAAAACAGCGTTTTTCTATGTTTTTCCAAGTTTAAAACAGCAATTTTATCGTCATTTCTCATAAATCGCCGTTTCACATGTAAGCAACATGAATTTGTCAGTTTGAATAGTTCAAAACAGCGTTTTTCTATGTTTTTGCAAGTTTAAAACAGCAATTTTATCGTCATTTCTCATAAATCGCCGTTTCACACGAAAGAAACATGAATTTATCAGTTTGAATAGTTGAAAAGAGCGTTTTTCTATGTTTTTGCAAGTTTAAAACAGCAATTTTATCGTCATTTCTCATAAATCGCCGTTTCACACGAAAGAAACATGAATTTATCAGTTTGAATAGTTGAAAACAGGGTTTTTCTATGTTTTTGCAAGTTTAAAACAGCAATTTTATCGTCATATTTCATAAATCGCCGTTTCACACGAAAGAAACATGAATTTGTCAGTTTGAATAGTTCAAAACAGCGTATTTCTATGTTTTGCAAGTTTAAAACAGCAATTTTATTGTCATTTCTCATAAATCGCCGTTTCACACAAAAGAAACATGAATTTGTCAGTTTAAATAGTTCAAAACATCGTTTTTCTATGTTTTTGCAAGTTTAAAACAGCAGTTTTATCGTGATTTCACAAAAATCCACCGTTTCGAACGAAAGAAACCTGAATTTATCAGTTTGAATAGTTAAAAACAGCGTTTTTCTATGTTTTTGCAAGTTTAAAACAGCAATTTTATCGTCATTTCTTATAAATCGCCGTTTCACACGAAAGAAACATGAATTTGTCAGTTTGAATAGTTCAAAACAGCGTTTTTCTATGTTTTTGCAAGTTTAAAACAGCAGTTTTATCGTGATTTCACAAAAATCCACCGTTTCGAACTAAAGAAACCTGAATTTATCAGTTTGAATAGTTAAAAACAGTGTTTTTCTATGTTTTTGCAAGTTTAAAACAGCAGTTTTATCGTGATTTCACAAAAATCCACCGTTTCGAACGAAGGAAACCTGAATTTATCAGTTTGAATAGTTAAAAACAGCGTTTTTCTATGTTTTTGCAAGTTTAAAACAGCAATTTTATCGTCATTTCTCATAAATCGCCGTCTCACACGAAAGAAACATGAATTTGTCAGTTTGAATAGTTCAAAACAGCGTTTTTCTATGTTTTTGCAAGTTTAAAACAGCAATTTTATCGTCATTTCTCATAAATCGCCGTTTCGCACGAAAGAAACATAAATTTGTCAGTTTGAATAGTTCAAAACAGCGTTTTTCTATGTTTTTGCAAGTTTAAAACAGCAATTTTATCGTCATTTCTCATAAATCGCCGTTTCACACGAAAGAAACATGAATTTATCAGTTTGAATAGTTGAAAAGAGCGTTTTTCTATGTTTTTGCAAGTTTAAAACAGCAATTTTATCGTCATTTCTCATAAATCGCCGTTTCACACGAAAGAAACATGAATTTGTCAGTTTGAATAGTTCAAAACAGCGTTTTTCTATGTTTTGCAAGTTTAAAACAGCAATTTTATCGTCATTTCTCATAAATCGCCGTTTCACACAAAAGAAACATGAATTTGTCAGTTTAAATAGTTCAAAACATCGTTTTTCTATGTTTTTGCAAGTTTAAAACAGCAGTTTTATCGTGATTTCACAAAAATCCACCGTTTCGAACGAAAGAAACCTGAATTTATCAGTTTGAATAGTTAAAAACAGCGTTTTTCTATGTTTTTGCAAGTTTAAAACAGCAATTTTATCGTCATTTCTTATAAATCGCCGTTTCACACGAAAGAAACATGAATTTGTCAGTTTGAATAGTTCAAAACAGCGTTTTTCTATGTTTTTGCAAGTTTAAAACAGCAGTTTTATCGTGATTTCACAAAAATCCACCGTTTCGAACTAATGAAACCTGAATTTATCAGTTTGAATAGTTAAAAACAGTGTTTTTCTATGTTTTTGCAAGTTTAAAACAGCAGTTTTATAGTGATTTCACAAAAATCCACCGTTTCGAACGAAGGAAACCTGAATTTATCAGTTTGAATAGTTAAAAACAGCGTTTTTCTATGTTTTTGCAAGTTTAAAACAGCAATTTTATCGTCATTTCTTATAAATCGCCGTCTCACACGAAAGAAACATGAATTTGTCAGTTTGAATAGTTCAAAACAGCGTTTTTCTATGTTTTTGCAAGTTTAAAACAGCAATTTTATCGTCATTTCTCATAAACCGCCGTTTCGCACGAAAGAAACATGAATTTGTCAGTTTGAATAGTTCAAAACAGCGTTTTTCTATGATTTTGCAAGTTTAAAACAGCAGTTTTATCGTGATTTCACAAAAATCCACCGTTTCGAACGAAAGAAACCTGAATTTATCACTTTGAATAGTTAAAAACAGCGTTTTTCTATGTTTTTGCAAGTTTAAATCAGCAATTTTATCGTCATTTCTCATAAACCGCCGTTTCACACGAAAGAAACATGAATTTGTCAGTTTGAATAGTTCAAAACAGCATTTTTCTATGTTTTGCAAGTTTAAAACAGCAATTTTATCGTCATTTCTCATAAATCGCCGTTTCACACGAAAGAAACATGAATTTGTCAGTTTTAATAGTTCAAAACAGCGTTTTTCTATGGTTTTGCAAGTTTATAACAGCAATTTTATCGTCATTTCTCATAAATCGCCGTTTCACACGAAAGAAACATGAATTTGTCAGTTTGAATAGTTCAAAACAGCGCTTTTCTATGTTTTTGCAAGTTTAAAACAGCAATTTTATCGTCATTTCTCATATATCGCCGTTTCACACGAAAGAAACATGAATTTGTCAGTTTGAATAGTTCAAAACAGCGTTTTTCTATGTTTTTGCAAGTTTAAAACAGCAGTTTTATCGTGATTTCACAAAAATCCACCGTTTCGAACGAAAGAAACCTGAATTTATCAGTTTGAATAGTTAAAAACAGCGTTTTTCTATGTTTTTCCAAGTTTAAAACAGCAATTTTATCGTCATTTCTCATAAATCGCCGTTTCACATGTAAGCAACATGAATTTGTCAGTTTGAATAGTTCAAAACAGCGTTTTTCTATGTTTTTGCAAGTTTAAAACAGCAATTTTATCGTCATTTCTCATAAATCGCCGTTTCACACGAAAGAAACATGAATTTATCAGTTTGAATAGTTGAAAAGAGCGTTTTTCTATGTTTTTGCAAGTTTAAAACAGCAATTTTATCGTCATTTCTCATAAATCGCCGTTTCACACGAAAGAAACATGAATTTATCAGTTTGAATAGTTGAAAACAGGGTTTTTCTATGTTTTTGCAAGTTTAAAACAGCAATTTTATCGTCATATTTCATAAATCGCCGTTTCACACGAAAGAAACATGAATTTGTCAGTTTGAATAGTTCAAAACAGCGTATTTCTATGTTTTGCAAGTTTAAAACAGCAATTTTATCGTCATTTCTCATAAATCGCCGTTTCACACAAAAGAAACATGAATTTGTCAGTTTAAATAGTTCAAAACATCGTTTTTCTATGTTTTTGCAAGTTTAAAACAGCAGTTTTATCGTGATTTCACAAAAATCCACCGTTTCGAACGAAAGAAACCTGAATTTATCAGTTTGAATAGTTAAAAACAGCGTTTTTCTATGTTTTTGCAAGTTTAAAACAGCAATTTTATCGTCATTTCTTATAAATCGCCGTTTCACACGAAAGAAACATGAATTTGTCAGTTTGAATAGTTCAAAACAGCGTTTTTCTATGTTTTTGCAAGTTTAAAACAGCAGTTTTATCGTGATTTCACAAAAATCCACCGTTTCGAACTAAAGAAACCTGAATTTATCAGTTTGAATAGTTAAAAACAGTGTTTTTCTATGTTTTTGCAAGTTTAAAACAGCAGTTTTATCGTGATTTCACAAAAATCCACCGTTTCGAACGAAGGAAACCTGAATTTATCAGTTTGAATAGTTAAAAACAGCGTTTTTCTATGTTTTTGCAAGTTTAAAACAGCAATTTTATCGTCATTTCTCATAAATCGCCGTCTCACACGAAAGAAACATGAATTTGTCAGTTTGAATAGTTCAAAACAGCGTTTTTCTATGTTTTTGCAAGTTTAAAACAGCAATTTTATCGTCATTTCTCATAAATCGCCGTTTCGCACGAAAGAAACATAAATTTGTCAGTTTGAATAGTTCAAAACAGCGTTTTTCTATGTTTTTGCAAGTTTAAAACAGCAATTTTATCGTCATTTCTCATAAATCGCCGTTTCACACGAAAGAAACATGAATTTATCAGTTTGAATAGTTGAAAAGAGCGTTTTTCTATGTTTTTGCAAGTTTAAAACAGCAATTTTATCGTCATTTCTCATAAATCGCCGTTTCACACGAAAGAAACATGAATTTGTCAGTTTGAATAGTTCAAAACAGCGTTTTTCTATGTTTTGCAAGTTTAAAACAGCAATTTTATCGTCATTTCTCATAAATCGCCGTTTCACACAAAAGAAACATGAATTTGTCAGTTTAAATAGTTCAAAACATCGTTTTTCTATGTTTTTGCAAGTTTAAAACAGCAGTTTTATCGTGATTTCACAAAAATCCACCGTTTCGAACGAAAGAAACCTGAATTTATCAGTTTGAATAGTTAAAAACAGCGTTTTTCTATGTTTTTGCAAGTTTAAAACAGCAATTTTATCGTCATTTCTTATAAATCGCCGTTTCACACGAAAGAAACATGAATTTGTCAGTTTGAATAGTTCAAAACAGCGTTTTTCTATGTTTTTGCAAGTTTAAAACAGCAGTTTTATCGTGATTTCACAAAAATCCACCGTTTCGAACTAAAGAAACCTGAATTTATCAGTTTGAATAGTTAAAAACAGTGTTTTTCTATGTTTTTGCAAGTTTAAAACAGCAGTTTTATAGTGATTTCACAAAAATCCACCGTTTCGAACGAAGGAAACCTGAATTTATCAGTTTGAATAGTTAAAAACAGCGTTTTTCTATGTTTTTGCAAGTTTAAAACAGCAATTTTATCGTCATTTCTTATAAATCGCCGTCTCACACGAAAGAAACATGAATTTGTCAGTTTGAATAGTTCAAAACAGCGTTTTTCTATGTTTTTGCAAGTTTAAAACAGCAATTTTATCGTCATTTCTCATAAACCGCCGTTTCGCACGAAAGAAACATGAATTTGTCAGTTTGAATAGTTCAAAACAGCGTTTTTCTATGATTTTGCAAGTTTAAAACAGCAGTTTTATCGTGATTTCACAAAAATCCACCGTTTCGAACGAAAGAAACCTGAATTTATCACTTTGAATAGTTAAAAACAGCGTTTTTCTATGTTTTTGCAAGTTTAAATCAGCAATTTTATCGTCATTTCTCATAAACCGCCGTTTCACACGAAAGAAACATGAATTTGTCAGTTTGAATAGTTCAAAACAGCGTTTTTCTATGTTTTTCAAGTTTAAAACAGCAATTTTATCGTCATTTCTCATAAATCGCCGTTTCACACGAAAGAAACATGAATTTGTCAGTTTGAATAGTTCAAAACAGCGTTTTTCTATGTTTTTGCAAGTTTAAAACAGAAATTTTATCGTCATTTCTCATAAATCGCCATTTCACACGAAAGAAACATGAATTTGTCAGTTTAAATAGTTCAAAACAGCGTTTTTCTATGTTTTTGCAAGTTTTAAACAGCAGTTTTATCGTGATTTCACAAAAATCCACCGTTTCGAACGAAGGAAACTTGAATTTATCAGTTTGAATAGTTAAAAACAGCGTTTTCTATGTTTTTGCAAGTTTAAAACAGCAATTTTATCGTCATTTCTCATAAATCGCCATCTCACACGAAAGAAACATGAATTTGTCAGTTTGAATAGTTCAAAACAGCATTTTTCTATGTTTTGCAAGTTTAAAACAGCAATTTTATCGTCATTTCTCATAAATCGCCGTTTCACACGAAAGAAACATGAATTTGTCAGTTTTAATAGTTCAAAACAGCGTTTTTCTATGGTTTTGCAAGTTTATAACAGCAATTTTATCGTCATTTCTCATAAATCGCCGTTTCACACGAAAGAAACATGAATTTGTCAGTTTGAATAGTTCAAAACAGCGCTTTTCTATGTTTTTGCAAGTTTAAAACAGCAATTTTATCGTCATTTCTCATAAATCGCCGTTTCACACGAAAGAAACATGAATTTATCAGTTTGAATAGTTGAAAAGAGCGTTTTTCTATGTTTTTGCAAGTTTAAAACAGCAATTTTATCGTCATTTCTCATAAATCGCCGTTTCACACGAAAGAAACATGAATTTATCAGTTCGAATAGTTCAAAACAGCGTTTTTCTATGTTTTTCCAAGTTTAAAACAGCAATTTTATCGTCATTTCTCATAAATCGCCGTTTCACATGTAAGCAACATGAATTTGTCAGTTTGAATAGTTCAAAACAGCGTTTTTCTATGTTTTTGCAAGTTTAAAACAGCAATTTTATCGTCATTTCTCATAAATCGCCGTTTCACACGAAAGAAACATGAATTTATCAGTTTGAATAGTTGAAAAGAGCGTTTTTCTATGTTTTTGCAAGTTTAAAACAGCAATTTTATCGTCATTTCTCATAAATCGCCGTTTCACACGAAAGAAACATGAATTTATCAGTTTGAATAGTTGAAAACAGGGTTTTTCTATGTTTTTGCAAGTTTAAAACAGCAATTTTATCGTCATATTTCATAAATCGCCGTTTCACACGAAAGAAACATGAATTTGTCAGTTTGAATAGTTCAAAACAGCGTATTTCTATGTTTTGCAAGTTTAAAACAGCAATTTTATCGTCATTTCTCATAAATCGCCGTTTCACACAAAAGAAACATGAATTTGTCAGTTTAAATAGTTCAAAACATCGTTTTTCTATGTTTTTGCAAGTTTAAAACAGCAGTTTTATCGTGATTTCACAAAAATCCACCGTTTCGAACGAAAGAAACCTGAATTTATCAGTTTGAATAGTTAAAAACAGCGTTTTTCTATGTTTTTGCAAGTTTAAAACAGCAATTTTATCGTCATTTCTTATAAATCGCCGTTTCACACGAAAGAAACATGAATTTGTCAGTTTGAATAGTTCAAAACAGCGTTTTTCTATGTTTTTGCAAGTTTAAAACAGCAGTTTTATCGTGATTTCACAAAAATCCACCGTTTCGAACTAAAGAAACCTGAATTTATCAGTTTGAATAGTTAAAAACAGTGTTTTTCTATGTTTTTGCAAGTTTAAAACAGCAGTTTTATCGTGATTTCACAAAAATCCACCGTTTCGAACGAAGGAAACCTGAATTTATCAGTTTGAATAGTTAAAAACAGCGTTTTTCTATGTTTTTGCAAGTTTAAAACAGCAATTTTATCGTCATTTCTCATAAATCGCCGTCTCACACGAAAGAAACATGAATTTGTTTGTTTGAATAGTTCAAAACAGCGTTTTTCTATGTTTTTGCAAGTTTAAAACAGCAATTTTATCGTCATTTCTCATAAATCGCCGTTTCGCACGAAAGAAACATAAATTTGTCAGTTTGAATAGTTCAAAACAGCGTTTTTCTATGTTTTTGCAAGTTTAAAACAGCAATTTTATCGTCATTTCTCATAAATCGCCGTTTCACACGAAAGAAACATGAATTTATCAGTTTGAATAGTTGAAAAGAGCGTTTTTCTATGTTTTTGCAAGTTTAAAACAGCAATTTTATCGTCATTTCTCATAAATCGCCGTTTCACACGAAAGAAACATGAATTTGTCAGTTTGAATAGTTCAAAACAGCGTTTTTCTATGTTTTGCAAGTTTAAAACAGCAATTTTATCGTCATTTCTCATAAATCGCCGTTTCACACAAAAGAAACATGAATTTGTCAGTTTAAATAGTTCAAAACATCGTTTTTCTATGTTTTTGCAAGTTTAAAACAGCAGTTTTATCGTGATTTCACAAAAATCCACCGTTTCGAACGAAAGAAACCTGAATTTATCAGTTTGAATAGTTAAAAACAGCGTTTTTCTATGTTTTTGCAAGTTTAAAACAGCAATTTTATCGTCATTTCTTATAAATCGCCGTTTCACACGAAAGAAACATGAATTTGTCAGTTTGAATAGTTCAAAACAGCGTTTTTCTATGTTTTTGCAAGTTTAAAACAGCAGTTTTATCGTGATTTCACAAAAATCCACCGTTTCGAACTAAAGAAACCTGAATTTATCAGTTTGAATAGTTAAAAACAGTGTTTTTCTATGTTTTTGCAAGTTTAAAACAGCAGTTTTATAGTGATTTCACAAAAATCCACCGTTTCGAACGAAGGAAACCTGAATTTATCAGTTTGAATAGTTAAAAACAGCGTTTTTCTATGTTTTTGCAAGTTTAAAACAGCAATTTTATCGTCATTTCTTATAAATCGCCGTCTCACACGAAAGAAACATGAATTTGTCAGTTTTAATAGTTCAAAACAGCGTTTTTCTATGTTTTTGCAAGTTTAAAACAGCAATTTTATCGTCATTTCTCATAAACCGCCGTTTCGCACGAAAGAAACATGAATTTGTCAGTTTGAATAGTTCAAAACAGCGTTTTTCTATGATTTTGCAAGTTTAAAACAGCAGTTTTATCGTGATTTCACAAAAATCCACCGTTTCGAACGAAAGAAACCTGAATTTATCACTTTGAATAGTTAAAAACAGCGTTTTTCTATGTTTTTGCAAGTTTAAATCAGCAATTTTATCGTCATTTCTCATAAATCGCCGTTTCACACGAAAGAAACATGAATTTGTCAGTTTGAATAGTTCAAAACAGCGTTTTTCTATGTTTTTCAAGTTTAAAACAGCAATTTTATCGTCATTTCTCATAAATCGCCGTTTCACACGAAAGAAACATGAATTTGTCAGTTTGAATAGTTCAAAACAGCGTTTTTCTATGTTTTTGCAAGTTTAAAACAGAAATTTTATCGTCATTTCTCATAAATCGCCATTTCACACGAAAGAAACATGAATTTGTCAGTTTAAATAGTTCAAAACAGCGTTTTTCTATGTTTTTGCAAGTTTTAAACAGCAGTTTTATCGTGATTTCACAAAAATCCACCGTTTTGAACGAAAGAAACCTGAATTTATCAGTTTGAATAGTTAAAATCAGCGTTTTTCTATGTTTTTCCAAGTTTAAAACAGCAATTTTATCGTCATTTCTAATAAATCGCCGTTTCACACGTAAGAAACATGAATTTGTCAGTTTGAATAGTTCAAAACAGCGTTTTTCTATGTTTTTGCAAGTTTAAAACAGCAATTTTATCGTCATTTCTCATAAATCGCAGTTTCACACGAAAGAAACATGAATTTATCAGTTTGAATAGTTGAAAAGAGCGTTTTTCTATGTTTTTGCAAGTTTAAAACAGCAATTTTATCGTCATTTCTCATAAATCGCCGTTTCACACGAAAGAAACATGAATTTATCAGTTTAAATAGTTCAAAACATCGTTTTCCTATGTTTTTGCAAGTTTAAAACAGCAGTTTTATCGTGATTTCACAAAAATCCACCGTTTCGAACGAAAGAAATCTGAATTTATCAGTTTGAATTGTTAAAAACATCGTTGTTCTATGTTTTTGCAAGTTTAAAACAGCAATTTTATCGTCATTTCTCATAAATCGCCGTTTCGCACGAAAGAAAAATGAATTTGTCAGTTTTAATAGTTCAAAACAGCGTTTTTCTATGTTTTTGCAAGTTTATAACAGCAATTTTATCGTCATTTCTCATAAATCTCCGTTTCGCACGAAAGAAACATGAATTTGTCAGTTTGAATAGTTCAAAACAGCGTTTTTCTATGTTTTTGCAAGTTTAAAACAGCAGTTTTATCGTGATTTCACAAAAATCCACCGTTTCGAACGAAGGAAACCTGAATTTATCAGTTTGAATAGTTAAAAACAGCGTTTTTCTATGTTTTTGCAAGTTTAAAACAGCAATTTTATCGTCATATCTCATAAATCGCCGTTTCACACGAAAGAAACATGAATTTGTCAGTTTGAATAGTTCAAAACAGCGTTTTTCTAGGTTTTTGCAAGTTTAAAACAGCAATTTTATCGTCATTTCTCATAAATCGCCGTTTCACACGAAAGAAACATGAATTTGTCAGTTTGAATAGTTCAAAACAGCGGTTTTCTTTGTTTTTGCAAGTTTAAAACAGCAATTTTTTCGTCATTTCTCATAAATCGCCGTTTCACACGAAAGAAACATGAATTTGTCAGTTTGAATAGTTCAAAACAGCGTTTTTCTATGTTTTTGCAAGTTTATAACAGCAATTTTATCGTCATTTCTCATAAATCGCCGTTTCACACGAAAGAAACATGAATTTGTCAGTTTGAATAGTTCAAAACAGCGTTTTTCTATGTTTTTGCAAGTTTAAAACAGCAATTTTATCGTCATTTCTCATAAATCCCCGTTTCGCACGAAAGAAACATGAATTTGTCAGTTTGAATAGTTCAAAACAGCGTTTTTCTATGTTTTTGCAAGTTTAAAACAGCAGTTTTATCGTGATTTCACAAAAATCCACCGTTTCGAACGAAAGAAACCTGAATTTATCAGTTTGAATAGTTAAAAACAGCGTTGTTCTATGTTTTTGCAAGTTTAAAACAGCAATTTTATCGTCATTTCTCATAAATCGCCGTTTCACACGAAAGAAACATGAATTTGTCAGTTTGAATATTTCAAAACAGCGTTTTTCTATGTTTTTGCAAGTTTAAAACAGCAGTTTTATCGTGATTCCACAAAAATCCACCGTTTTGAACGAAAGAAACCTGAATTTATCAGTTTGAATAGTTAAAAACAGTGTTTTTCTATGTTTTTGCAAGTTAAAAACAGCAATTTTATCGTCATTTCTCATAAATCGCCGTTTCACACGGAAGAACATTAATTTATCAGTTTGAATAGTTGAAAACAGCGTTTTTCTATGTTTTTGCAAGTTTAAAACAGCAATTTTATCGTCATTTCTCATAAATCGCCGTCTCACACGAAAGAAACATGAATTTGTCAGTTTTAGTAGTTCAAAATAGCGTTTTTCTATGTTTTTGCAAGTTTAAAACAGCAATTTTATCGTCGTTTCTTATAAATCGCCGTTTCACACGAAAGAAACTTGAATTTATCAGTTTGAATAGTTGAAAACAGCGTTTTTCTATGTTTTTGCAAGTTTAAAACAGCAATTTTACCGTCATTTCTCATAAATCGCCGTTTCACACGAAAGAAACATGAATTTATCAGTTTGAATAGTTGAAAACAGCGTTTTTCTATGTTTTTGCAAGTTTAAAACAGCAATTTTATCGTCATTTCTCATAAATCGCCGTTTCACACGAAAGAAACATGAATTTATCAGTTTGAATAGTTGAAAACAGCGTTTTTCTATGTTTTTGCAAGTTTAAAACAGCAATTTTATCGTCATATCTCATAAATCGCCGTTTCACACGAAAGAAACATGAATTTGTCAGTTTGAATAGTTCAAAACAGCGTTTTTCTAGGTTTTTGCAAGTTTAAAACAGCAAATTTATCGTCATTTCTCATAAATCGCCGTTTCACACGAAAGAAACATGAATTTGTCAGTTTGAATAGTTCAAAACAGCGGTTTTCTTTGTTTTTGCAAGTTTAAAACAGCAATTTTTTCGTCATTTCTCATAAATCGCCGTTTCACACGAAAGAAACATGAATTTGTCAGTTTGAATAGTTCAAAACAGCGTTTTTCTATGTTTTTGCAAGTTTATAACAGCAATTTTATCGTCATTTCTCATAAATCGCCGTTTCACACGAAAGAAACATGAATTTGTCAGTTTGAATAGTTCAAAACAGCGTTTTTCTATGTTTTTGCAAGTTTAAAACAGCAATTTTATCGTCATTTCTCATAAATCTCCGTTTCGCACGAAAGAAACATGAATTTGTCAGTTTGAATAGTTCAAAACAGCGTTTTTCTATGTTTTTGCAAGTTTAAAACAGCAGTTTTATCGTGATTTCACAAAAATCCACCGTTTCGAACGAAAGAAACCTGAATTTATCAGTTTGAATAGTTAAAAACAGCGTTGTTCTATGTTTTTGCAAGTTTAAAACAGCAATTTTATCGTCATTTCTCATAAATCGCCGTTTCACACGAAAGAAACATGAATTTGTCAGTTTTAATAGTTCAAAACAGCGTTTCTCTATGTTTTTGCAAGTTTATGACAGCAATTTTATCGTCATTTCTCATAAATCTCCGTTTCGCACGAAGGAAACATGAATTTGTCAGTTTGAATAGTTCAAAACAGCGTTTTTCTATGTTTTTGCAAGTTTAAAACAGCAGTTTTATCGTGATTTCACAAAAATCCACCGTTTCGAACGAAGGAAACCTGAATTTATCAGTTTGAATAGTTAAAAACAGCGTTTTTCTATGTTTTTGCAAGTTTTAAACAGCAATTTTATCGTCATTTCTCATAAATCGCCGTCTCACACGAAAGAAACATGAATTTGTCAGTTTTGATAGTTCAAAACAGCGTTTTTCTATGTTTTTGCAAGTTTAAAACAGCAATTTTACCGTCATTTTTCATAAATCGCCGTTTCACACGAAAGAAACATGAATTTATCAGTTTGAATAGTTGAAAACAGCGTTTTTCTATGTTTTTGCAAGTTTAAAACAGCAATTTTATCGTCATTTCTCATAAATCGCCGTTTCACACGAAAGAAACATGAATTTATCAGTTTGAATAGTTGAAAACAGCGTTTTTCTATGTTTTTGCAAGTTTAAAACAGCAATTTTATCGTCATATCTCATAAATCGCCGTTTCACACGAAAGAAACATGAGATTGTCAGTTTGAATAGTTCAAAACAGCGTTTTTCTAGGTTTTTGCAAGTTTAAAACAGCAATTTTATCGTCATTTCTCATAAATCGCCGTTTCACACGAAAGAAACATGAATTTGTCAGTTTGAATAGTTCAAAACAGCGGTTTTCTTTGTTTTTGCAAGTTTAAAACAGCAATTTTTTCGTCATTTCTCATAAATCGCCGTTTCACACGAAAGAAACATGAATTTGTCAGTTTGAATAGTTCAAAACAGCGTTTTTCTATGTTTTTGCAAGTTTATAACAGCAATTTTATCGTCATTTCTCATAAATCGCCGTTTCACACGAAAGAAACATGAATTTGTCAGTTTGAATAGTTCAAAACAGCGTTTTTCTATGTTTTTGCAAGTTTAAAACAGCAATTTTATCGTCATTTCTCATAAATCTCCGTTTTGCACGAAAGAAACATGAATTTGTCAGTTTGAATAGTTCAAAACAGCGTTTTTCTATGTTTTTGCAAGTTTAAAACAGCAGTTTTATCGTGATTTCACAAAAATCCACCGTTTCGAACGAAAGAAACCTGAATTTATCAGTTTGAATAGTTAAAAACAGCGTTGTTCTATGTTTTTGCAAGTTTAAAACAGCAATTTTATCGTCATTTCTCATAAATCGCCGTTTCACACGAAAGAAACATGAATTTGTCAGTTTGAATAGTTCAAAACAGCGTTTTTCTATGTTTTTGCAAGTTTAAAACAGCAGTTTTATCGTGATTTCACAAAAATCCACCGTTTTGAACGAAAGAAACCTGAATTTATCAGTTTGAATAGTTAAAAACAGTGTTTTTCTATGTTTTTGCAAGTTAAAAACAGCAATTTTATCGTCATTTCTCATAAATCGCCGTTTCACACGAAAGAACATTAATTTATCAGTTTGAATAGTTGAAAACAGCGTTTTTCTATGTTTTTGCAAGTTTAAAACAGCAATTTTATCGTCATTTCTCATAAATCGCCGTCTCACACGAAAGAAACATGAATTTGTCAGTTTTAATAGTTCAAAACAGCGTTTTTCTATGTTTTTGCAAGTTTAAAACAGCAATTTTATCGTCATTTCTCATAAATCGCCGTTTCACACGAAAGAAACATGAATTTATCAGTTTGAATAGTTGAAAACAGCGTTTTTCTATGTTTTTGCAAGTTTAAAACCGCAATTTTATCGTCATTTCTCATAAATCGCCGTTTCACACGTAAGAAACATGAATTTATCAGTTTGAATAGTAGAAAACAGCGTTTTTCTATGTTTTTGCAAGTTTAAAACAGCAATTTTATCGTCATATCTCATAAATCGCCGTTTCACACGAAAGAAACATGAATTTGTCAGTTTGAATAGTTCAAAACAGCGTTTTTCTATGTTTTTGCAAGTTTAAAACAGCAGTTTTATCGTGATTTCACAAAAATCCACCGTTTCGAACGAAAGAAATCTGAATTTATCAGTTTGAATAGTTAAAAACAGCGTTGTTCTATGTTTTTGCAAGTTTAAAACAGCAATTTTATCGTCATTTCTCATAAATCGCCGTTTCACACGAAAGAAACATGAATTTGTCAGTTTTAATAGTTCAAAACAGCGTTTTTCTATGTTTTTGCAAGTTTATAACAGCAATTTTATCGTCATTTCTCATAAATCTCCGTTTCGCACGAAAGAAACATGAATTTGTCAGTTTGAATAGTTCAAAACAGCGTTTTTCTATGTTTTTGCAAGTTTAAAACAGCAGTTTTATCGTGATTTCACAAAAATCCACCGTTTCGAACGAAAGAAACCTGAATTTATCAGTTTGAATAGTTAAAAACAGCGTTGTTCTGTGTTTTTGCAAGTTTAAAACAGCAATTTTATCGTCATTTCTCATAAATCGCCGTTTCACACGAAAGAAACATGAATTTGTCAGTTTGAATATTTCAAAACAGCGTTTTTCTATGTTTTTGCAAGTTTAAAACAGCAATTTTATCGTCATTTCTCATAAATCGCCGTCTCACACGAAAGAAACATGAATTTGTCAGTTTTAATAGTTCAAAACAGCGTTTTTCTATGTTTTTGCAAGTTTAAAACAGCAATTTTATCGTCATTTCTTATAAATCGCCGTTTCACACGAAAGAAACATGAATTTATCAGTTTGAATAGTTGAAAACAGCGTTTTTCTATGTTTTTGCAAGTTTAAAACAGCAATTTTATCGTCATTTCTCATAAATCGCCGTTTCACACGTAAGAAACATGAATTTATCAGTTTGAATAGTTGAAAACAGCGTTTTTCTATGTTTTTGCAAGTTTAAAACAGCAATTTTATCGTCATATCTCATAAATCGCCGTTTCACACGAAAGAAACATGAATTTGTCAGTTTGAATAGTTCAAAACAGCGTTTTTCTATGTTTTTGCAAGTTTAAAACAGCAGTTTTATCGTGATTTCACAAAAATCCACCGTTTCGAACGAAAGAAATCTGAATTTATCAGTTTGAATAGTTAAAAACAGCGTTGTTCTATGTTTTTGCAAGTTTAAAACAGCAATTTTATCGTCATTTCTCATAAATCGCCGTTTCACACGAAAGAAACATGAATTTATCAGTTTGAATAGTTGAAAACAGCGTTTTTCTATGTTTTTGCAAGTTTAAAACAGCAATTTTATCGTCATATCTCATAAATCGCCGTTTCACACGAAAGAAACATGAATTTGTCAGTTTGAATAGTTCAAAACAGCGTTTTTCTAGGTTTTTGCAAGTTTAAAACAGCAATTTTATCGTCATTTCTCATAAATCGCCGTTTCACACGAAAGAAACATGAATTTGTCAGTTTGAATAGTTCAAAACAGCGGTTTTCTTTGTTTTTGCAAGTTTAAAACAGCAATTTTTTCGTCATTTCTCATAAATCGCCGTTTCACACGAAAGAAACATGAATTTGTCAGTTTGAATAGTTCAAAACAGCGTTTTTCTATGTTTTTGCAAGTTTATAACAGCAATTTTATCGTCATTTCTCATAAATCGCCGTTTCACACGAAAGAAACATGAATTTGTCAGTTTGAATAGTTCAAAACAGCGTTTTTCTATGTTTTTGCAAGTTTAAAACAGCAATTTTATCGTCATTTCTCATAAATCTCCGTTTCGCACGAAAGAAACATGAATTTGTCAGTTTGAATAGTTCAAAACAGCGTTTTTCTATGTTTTTGCAAGTTTAAAACAGCAGTTTTATCGTGATTTCACAAAAATCCACCGTTTCGAACGAAAGAAACCTGAATTTATCAGTTTGAATAGTTAAAAACAGCGTTGTTCTATGTTTTTGCAAGTTTAAAACAGCAATTTTATCGTCATTTCTCATAAATCGCCGTTTCACACGAAAGAAACATGAATTTGTCAGTTTGAATAGTTCAAAACAGCGTTTTTCTATGTTTTTGCAAGTTTAAAACAGCAGTTTTATCGTGATTTCACAAAAATCCACCGTTTTGAACGAAAGAAACCTGAATTTATCAGTTTGAATAGTTAAAAACAGTGTTTTTCTATGTTTTTGCAAGTTAAAAACAGCAATTTTATCGTCATTTCTCATAAATCGCCGTTTCACACGAAAGAAACATGAATTTATCAGTTTGAATAGTTGAAAACAGGGTTTTTCTATGTTTTTGCAAGTTTAAAACAGCAATTTTATCGTCATATTTCATAAATCGCCGTTTCAC
Source organism: Poecilus cupreus (assembly GCA_963942605.1). Classification (NCBI taxonomy): domain Eukaryota; kingdom Metazoa; phylum Arthropoda; class Insecta; order Coleoptera; family Carabidae; genus Poecilus; species Poecilus cupreus. The sequence goes on along the minus strand of CAWWDY010001747.1, from coordinate 16,015 downwards.
ACGAAAGAAACTTGAATTTGTCAGTTTGAATAGTTCAAAACAGCGTTTTTCTATGTTTTTGCAAGTTTAAAACAGCAATTTTATCGTCATTTCTCATAAATCGCCGTCTCACACGAAAGAAACATGAATTTGTCAGTTTTAATAGTTCAAAACAGCGTTTTTCTATGTTTTTGCAAGTTTAAAACAGCAATTTTATCGTCATTTCTCATAAATCGCCGTTTCACACGAAAGAAACATGAATTTATCAGTTTGAATAGTTGAAAACAGCGTTTTTCTATGTTTTTGCAAGTTTAAAACCGCAATTTTATCGTCATTTCTCATAAATCGCCGTTTCACACGTAAGAAACATGAATTTATCAGTTTGAATAGTTGAAAACAGCGTTTTTCTATGTTTTTGCAAGTTTAAAACAGCAATTTTATCGTCATATCTCATAAATCGCCGTTTCACATGAAAGAAACATGAATTTGTCAGTTTGAATAGTTCAAAACAGCGTTTTTCTATGTTTTTGCAAGTTTAAAACAGCAGTTTTATCGTGATTTCACAAAAATCCACCGTTTCGAACGAAAGAAATCTGAATTTATCAGTTTGAATAGTTAAAAACAGCGTTGTTCTATGTTTTTGCAAGTTTAAAACAGCAATTTTATCGTCATTTCTCATAAATCGCCGTTTCACACGAAAGAAACATGAATTTGTCAGTTTTAATAGTTCAAAACAGCGTTTTTCTATGTTTTTGCAAGTTTATAACATCAATTTTATCGTCATTTCTCATAAATCTCCGTTTCGCACGAAAGAAATATGAATTTGTCAGTTTGAATAGTTCAAAACAGCGTTTTTCTATGTTTTTGCAAGTTTAAAACAGCAGTTTTATCGTGATTTCACAAAAATCCACCGTTTCGAACGAAGGAAACCTGAATTTATCAGTTTGAATAGTTAAAAACAGCGTTTTTCTATGTTTTTGCAAGTTTAAAACAGCAATTTTATCGTCATTTCTCATAAATCGCCGTCTCACACGAAAGAAACATGAATTTGTCAGTTTTAATAGTTCAAAACAGCGTTTTTCTATGTTTTTGCAAGTTTAAAACCGCAATTTTATCGTCATTTCTCATAAATCGCCGTCTCACACGAAAGAAACATGAATTTGTCAGTTTTAATAGTTCAAAACAGCGTTTTTCTATGTTTTTGCAAGTTTAAAACAGCAATTTTATCGTCATTTCTCATAAATCGCCGTTTCACACGAAAGAAACATGAATTTATCAGTTTGAATATTTGAAAACAGCGTTTTTCTATGTTTTTGCAAGTTTAAAACAGTAATTTTATCGTCATATCTCATAAATCGCCGTTTCACACGAAAGAAACATGAATTTGTCAGTTTGAATAGTTCAAAACAGCGTTTTTCTAGGTTTTTGCAAGTTTAAAACAGCAATTTTATCGTCATTTCTCATAAATCGCCGTTTCACACGAAAGAAACATGAATTTGTCAGTTTGAATAGTTCAAAACAGCGGTTTTCTTTGTTTTTGCAAGTTTAAAACAGCAATTTTTTCGTCATTTCTCATAAATCGCCGTTTCACACGAAAGAAACATGAATTTGTCAGTTTGAATAGTTCAAAACAGCGTTTTTCTATGTTTTTGCAAGTTTATAACAGCAATTTTACCGTCATTTCTCATAAATCGCCGTTTCACACGAAAGAAACATGAATTTGTCAGTTTGAATAGTTCAAAACAGCGTTTTTCTATGTTTTTGCAAGTTTAAAACAGCAATTTTATCGTCATTTCTCATAAATCTCCGTTTCGCACGAAAGAAACATGAATTTGTCAGTTTGAATAGTTCAAAACAGCGTTTTTCTATGTTTTTGCAAGTTTAAAACAGCAGTTTTATCGTGATTTCACAAAAATCCACCGTTTCGAACGAAAGAAACCTGAATTTATCAGTTTGAATAGTTAAAAACAGCGTTGTTCTATGTTTTTGCAAGTTTAAAACAGCAATTTTATCGTCATTTCTCATAAATCGCCGTTTCACACGAAAGAAACATGAATTTGTCAGTTTGAATAGTTCAAAACTGCGTTTTTCTATGTTTTTGCAAGTTTAAAACAGCAGTTTTATCGTAATTTCACAAAAATCCACCGTTTTGAACGAAAGAAACCTGAATTTATCAGTTTGAATAGTTAAAAACAGTGTTTTTCTATGTTTTTGCAAGTTAAAAACAGCAATTTTATCGTCATTTCTCATAAATCGCCGTTTCACACGAAAGAACATTAATTTATCAGTTTGAATAGTTGAAAACAGCGTTTTTCTATGTTTTTGCAAGTTTAAAACAGCAATTTTATCGTCATTTCTCATAAATCGCCGTCTCACACGAAAGAAACATGAATTTGTCAGTTTTAATAGTTCAAAACAGCGTTTTTCTATGTTTTTGCAAGTTTAAAACAGCAATTTTATCGTCATTTCTCATAAATCGCCGTTTCACACGAAAGAAACATGAATTTATCAGTTTGAATAGTTGAAAACAGCGTTTTTCTATGTTTTTGCAAGTTTAAAACAGCAATTTTATCGTCATTTCTCATAAATCGCCGTTTCACACGTAAGAAACATGAATTTATCAGTTTAAATAGTTGAAAACAGCGTTTTTCTATGTTTTTGCAAGTTTAAAACAGCAATTTTATCGTCATATCTCATAAATCGCCGTTTCACACGAAAGAAACATGAATTTCTCAGTTTGAATAGTTCAAAACAGCGTTTTTCTAGGTTTTTGCAAGTTTAAAACAGCAATTTTATCGTCATTTCTTATAAATCGCCGTTTCACACGAAAGAAACATGAATTTGTCAGTTTGAATAGTTCAAAACAGCGTTTTTCTTTGTTTTTGCAAGTTTAAAACAGCAATTTTATCGTCATTTCTCATAAATCGCCGTTTCACACGAAAGAAACATGAATTTGTCAGTTTAAATAGTTCAAAACATCGTTTTTCTATGTTTTCGCAAGTTTAAAACAGCAGTTTTATCGTGATTTCACAAAAATCCACCGTTTCGAACGAAAGAAACCTGATTTTATCAGTTTGAATAGTTAAAAACAGGTTTTTCTATGTTTTTGCAAGTTTAAAACAGCAATTTTATCGTCATTTCTCATAAATCGCCGTTTCACACGAAAGAAACATGAATTTGTCAGTTTGAATAGTTTATAAAAGCGTTTTTCTATGTTTTTGCAAGTTTAAAACAGCAATTTTATCGTCATTTCTCATAAATCGCCGTTTCACACGAAAGAAACATGAATTTATCAGTTTGAGTAGTTGAAAACAGCGTTTTTCTATGTTTTTGCAAGTTTTAAACAGCAATTTTATCGTCATTTCTCATAAATCGCCGTTTCACACGAAAGAAACATGAATTTGTCAGTTTGAATAGTTCAAAACAGCGTTTTTCTATGTTTTTGCAAGTTTAAAACAGCAATTTTATCGTCATTTCTCATAAATCGCCGTTTCACACGAAAGAATCATGAATTTATCAGTTTGAATAGTTGAAAACAGCGTTTTTCTATGTTTTTGCAAGTTTAAAACAGCAATTTTATCGTCATTTCTCATAAATCGCCGATTCACACGAAAGAAACATGAATTTGTCAGTTTGAATAGTTCAAAACAGCATTTTTCTATGTTTTTGCAAGTTTAAAACAGCAATTTTATCGTCATTTCTCATAAATCGCCGTTTCACACGAAAGAATCATGAATTTATCAGTTTGAATAGTTGAAAACAGCGTTTTTCTATGTTTTTGCAAGTTTAAAACAGCAATTTTATCGTCATTTCTCATAAATCGCCGTTTCACACGAAAGAAACATGAATTTATCAGTTTGAATAGTTCAAAACAGAGTTTTTCTATGTTTTTGCAAGTTTAAAACAGCAATTTTATCGTCATTTCTCATAAATCGCCGTTTCACACGAAAGAAACATGAAATTAACAGTTTGAATAGTTGAAAACAGCGTTTTTCTATGTTTTTGCAAGTTTAAAAGAGCAATTTTATCGTCATTTCTCATAAATCGCCGTTTCACACGAAAGAAACATGAATTTGTCAGTTTGAATAGTTCAAAACAGCGTTTTTCTATGTTTTTGCAAGTTTAAAACAGCAATTTTATCGTCATTTCTCATAAATCGCCGTTTCACACGAAAGAATCATGAATTTATCAGTTTGAATAGTTGAAAACAGCGTTTTTCTATGTTTTTGCAAGTTTAAAACAGCAATTTTATCGCCATTTCTCATAAATCGCCGTTTCACACGAAAGAAACATGAATTTGTCAGTTTGAATAGTTCAAAACAGCGTTTTTCTATGTTTTTGCAAGTTTAAAACAGCAATTTTATCGTCATTTCTCATAAATCTCCGTTTCGCACGAAAGAAACATGAATTTGTCAGTTTGAATAGTTCAAAACAGCGTTTTTCTATGTTTTTGCAAGTTTAAAACAGCAGTTTTATCGTGATTTCACAAAAATCCACCGTTTCGAACGAAAGAAACCTGAATTTATCAGTTTGAATAGTTAAAAACAGCGTTGTTTTATGTTTTTGCAAGTTTAAAACAGCAATTTTATCGTCATTTCTCATAAATCGCCGTTTCACACGAAAGAAACATGAATTTGTCAGTTTGAATAGTTCAAAACAGCGTTTTTCTATGTTTTTGCAAGTTTAAAACAGCAGTTTTATCGTGATTTCACAAAAATCCACCGTTTTGAACGAAAGAAACCTGAATTTATCAGTTTGAATAGTTAAAAACAGTGTTTTTCTATGTTTTTGCAAGTTAAAAACAGCAATTTTATCGTCATTTCTCATAAATCGCCGTTTCACACGAAAGAACATTAATTTATCAGTTTGAATAGTTGAAAACAGCGTTTTTCTATGTTTTTGCAAGTTTAAAACAGCAATTTTATCGTCATTTCTCATAAATCGCCGTCTCACACGAAAGAAACATGAATTTGTCAGTTTTAATAGTTCAAAACAGCGTTTTTCTATGTTTTTGCAAGTTTAAAACAGCAATTTTATCGTCATTTCTTATAAATCGCCGTTTCACACGAAAGAAACATGAATTTATCAGTTTGAATAGTTGAAAACAGCGTTTTTCTATGTTTTTGCAAGTTTAAAACAGCAATTTTATCGTCATTTCTCATAAATCGCCGTTTCACACGTAAGAAACATGAATTTATCAGTTTGAATAGTTGAAAACAGCGTTTTTCTATGTTTTTGCAAGTTTAAAACAGCAATTTTATCGTCATATCTCATAAATCGCCGTTTCACACGAAAGAAACATGAATTTGTCAGTTTGAATAGTTCAAAACAGCGTTTTTCTAGGTTTTTGCAAGTTTAAAACAGCAATTTTATCGTCATTTCTCATAAATCGCCGTTTCACACGAAAGAAACATGAATTTGTCAGTTTGAATAGTTCAAAACAGCGTTTTTCTTTGTTTTTGCAAGTTTAAAACAGCAATTTTATCGTCATTTCTCATAAATCGCCGTTTCACACGAAAGAAACATGAATTTGTCAGTTTAAATAGTTCAAAACATCGTTTTTCTATGTTTTCGCAAGTTTAAAACAGCAGTTTTATCGTGATTTCACAAAAATCCACCGTTTCGAACGAAAGAAACCTGATTTTATCAGTTTGAATAGTTAAAAACAGCGTTTTTCTATGTTTTTGCAAGTTTAAAACAGCAATTTTATCGTCATTTCTCATAAATCGCCGTTTCACACGAAAGAAACATGAATTTGTCAGTTTGAATAGTTTATAACAGCGTTTTTCTATGTTTTTGCAAGTTTAAAACAGCAATTTTATCGTCATTTCTCATAAATCGCCGTTTCACACGAAAGAAACATGAATTTATCAGTTTGAGTAGTTGAAAACAGCGTTTTTCTATGTTTTTGCAAGTTTTAAACAGCAATTTTATCGTCATTTCTCATAAATCGCCGTTTCACACGAAAGAAACATGAATTTGTCAGTTTGAATAGTTCAAAACAGCGTTTTTCTATGTTTTTGCAAGTTTAAAACAGCAATTTTATCGTCATTTCTCATAAATCGCCGTTTCACACGAAAGAATCATAAATTTATCAGTTTGAATAGTTGAAAACAGCGTTTTTCTATGTTTTTGCAAGTTTAAAACAGCAATTTTATCGTCATTTCTCATAAATCGCCGTTTCACACGAAAGAAACATGAATTTGTCAGTTTGAATAGTTCAAAACAGCATTTTTCTATGTTTTTGCAAGTTTAAAACAGCAATTTTATCGTCATTTCTCATAAATCGCCGTTTCACACGAAAGAATCATGAATTTATCAGTTTGAATAGTTGAAAACAGCGTTTTTCTATGTTTTTGCAAGTTTAAAACAGCAATTTTATCGTCATTTCTCATAAATCGCCGTTTCACACGAAAGAAACATGAATTTATCAGTTTGAATAGTTCAAAACAGCGTTTTTCTATGTTTTTGCAAGTTCAAAACAGCAATTTTATCGTCATTTCTCATAAATCGCCGTTTCACACGAAAGAAACATGAAATTAACAGTTTGAATAGTTGAAAACAGCGTTTTTCTATGTTTTTGCAAGTTTAAAACAGCAATTTTATCGTCATTTCTCATAAATCGCCGTTTCACACGAAAGAAACATGAATTTGTCAGTTTGAATAGTTCAAAACAGCGTTTTTCTAAGTTTTTGCAAGTTTAAAACAGCAATTTTATCGTCATTTCTCATAAATCGCCGTTTCACACGTAAGAATCATGAATTTATCAGTTTGAATAGTTGAAAACAGCGTTTTTCTATGTTTTTGCAAGTTTAAAACAGCAATTTTATCGCCATTTCTCATAAATCGCCGTTTCACACGAAAGAAACATGAATTTATCAGTTTGAATAGTTGAAAACAGCGTTTTTCTATGTTTTTGCAAGTTTAAAACAGCAATTTTATCGTTATTTCTCATAAATCGCCGTTTCACACGAAAGAAACATGAATTTGTCAGTTTGAATAGTTCAAAACAGCGTTTTTCTATGTTTTTGCAAGTTTAAAACAGCAGTTTTATCGTGATTTCACAAAAATCCACCGTTTCGAACGAAAGAAACCTGAATTTGTCAGTTTGAATAGTTCAAAACAGCGTTTTTCTATGTTTTTGCAAGTTTAAAACAGCAAGTTTATCGTCATTTCTCATAAATCGCCGTTTCACACGAAAGAAACATGAATTTATCAGTTTGAATAGTTCAAAACAGCGTTTTTCTATGTTTTTACAAGTTTAAAACAGTAATTTTATCGTCATTTCTCATACATCGCCGTTTCACACGAAAGAATCATGAATTTATCAGTTTGAATATTTGAAAACAGCGTTTTTCTATGTTTTTGCAAGTTAAAAACAGCAATTTTATCGTCATTTCTCATAAATCGCCGTTTCACACGGAAGAAACATAAATTTGTCAGTTTGAATAGTTCAAAACAGCGCTTTTCTATGTTTTTGCAAGTTTAAAACAGCAATTTTATCGTCATTTCTCATAAATCGCCGTTTCACACGAAAGAAACATGAATTTGTCAGTTTAAATAGTTCAAAACATCGTTTTTCTATGTTTTCGCAAGTTTAAACAGCAGTTTTATCGTGATTTCACAAAAATCCACCGTTTCGAACGAAAGAAACCTGAATTTATCAGTTCGAATATTTAAAAACAGCGTTTTTCTATGTTTTTTCAAGTTTAAAACAGCAATTTTATCGTCATTTCTCATATATCGCCGTTTCACACGAAAGAAACATGAATTTGTCAGTTTGAATAGTTCAAAACAGCGTTTTTCTATGTTTTTGCAAGTTTAAAACAGCAATTTTATGGTCATTTCTCATAAATCGCCGTTTCACACGGAAGAAACATGAATTTATCAGTTTGAATAGTTGAAAACAGCGTTTTTCTATGTTTTTGCAAGTTTAAAACAGCAATTTTATCGTCATATCTCATAAATCGCCGTTTCACACGAAAGAAACATGAATTTGTCAGTTTGAATAGTTCAAAACAGCGTTTCTCTATGTTTTTGCAAGTTTAAAACAGCAATTTTATCGTCATTTCTCATAAATCGCTGTTTCACACGAAAGAAACATGAATTAGTCAGTTTGAATAGTTCAAAACAGCGTTTTTCTATGTTTTTGCAAGTTTAAAACAGCAATTTTATCGTCATTTCTCATAAATCGCCGTTTCACACGAAAGAAACATGAATTTATCAGTTTGAATAGTTGAAAGCAGCGTTTTTCTATGTTTTTGCAAGTTTAAAACAGCAATTTTATCGTCATTTCTCATAAATCGCCGTTTCACACGAAAGAAACATGAATTTATCAGTTTGAATAGTTGAAAACAGCGTTTTTCTATGTTTTTGCAAGTTTAAAACAGCAATTTTATCGTCATATCTCATAAATCGCCGTTTCACACGAAAGAAACATGAATTTGTCAGTTTGAATAGTTCAAAACAGCGTTTTTCTATGTTTTTGCAAGTTTAAAACAGCAGTTTTATCGTGATTTCACAAAAATCCACCGTTTCGAACGAAAGAAACCTGAATTTATCAGTTAGAATAGTTAAAAACAGCGTTTTTCTATGTTTTTGCAAGTTTAAAACAGCAATTTTATCGTCATTTCTCATAAATCGCCGTTTCACACGAAAGAATCATGAATTTATAAGTTTGAATAGTTGAAAACAGCGTTTTTCTATGTTTTTGCAAGTTTAAAACAGCAATTTTATCGTCATTTCTCATAAATCGCCGTTTCACACGAAAGAAACATGAATTTATCAGTTTGAATAGTTCAAAACAGCGTTTTTCTATGTTTTTGCAAGTTTAAAACAGCAATTTTATCGTCATTTCTCATAAATCGCCGTTTCACACGAAAGAAACATGAAATTAACAGTTTGAATAGTTGAAAACAGCGTTTTTCTATGTTTTTGCAAGTTTAAAACAGCAATTTTATCGCCATTTCTCATAAATCGCCGTTTCACACGAAAGAAACATGAATTTATCAGTTTGAATAGTTGAAAACAGCGTTTTTCTATGTTTTTGCAAGTTTAAAACAGCAATTTTATCGTTATTTCTCATAAATCGCAGTTTCACACGAAAGAAACATGAATTTGTCAGTTTGAATAGTTCAAAACAGCGTTTTTCTATGTTTTTGCAAGTTTAAAACAGCAGTTTTATCGTGATTTCACAAAAATCCACCGTTTCGAACGAAAGAAACCTGAATTTGTCAGTTTGAATAGTTCAAAACAGCGTTTTTCTATGTTTTTGCAAGTTTAAAACAGCAAGTTTATCGTCATTTCTCATAAATCGCCGTTTCACACGAAAGAAACATGAATTTATCAGTTTGAATAGTTCAAAACAGCGTTTTTCTATGTTTTTACAAGTTTAAAACAGTAATTTTATCGTCATTTCTCATACATCGCCGTTTCACACGAAAGAATCATGAATTTATCAGTTTGAATATTTGAAAACAGCGTTTTTCTATGTTTTTGCAAGTTAAAAACAGCAATTTTATCGTCATTTCTCATAAATCGCCGTTTCACACGGAAGAAACATAAATTTGTCAGTTTGAATAGTTCAAAACAGCGTTTTTCTATGTTTTTGCAAGTTTAAAACAGCAGTTTTATCGTGATTTCACAAAAATCCACCGTTTCGAACGAAAGAAACCTGAATTTATCAGTTTGAATAGTTAAAAACAGCGTTTTTATATGTTTTTGCAAGTTTAAAACAGCAGTTTTATCGTGATTTCACAAAAATCCACCGTTTCGAACGAAAGAAACCTGAATTTATCAGTTTGAATAGTTAAAAACAGCGCTTTTCTATGTTTTTGCAAGTTTAAAACAGCAATTTTATCGTCATTTCTCATAAATCGCCGTTTCACACGAAAGAAACATGAATTTGTCAGTTTAAATAGTTCAAAACATCGTTTTTCTATGTTTTCGCAAGTTTAAACAGCAGTTTTATCGTGATTTCACAAAAATCCACCGTTTCGAACGAAAGAAACCTGAATTTATCAGTTCGAATATTTAAAAACAGCGTTTTTCTATGTTTTTTCAAGTTTAAAACAGCAATTTTATCGTCATTTCTCATATATCGCCGTTTCACACGAAAGAAACATGAATTTGTCAGTTTGAATAGTTCAAAACAGCGTTTTTCTATGTTTTTGCAAGTTTAAAACAGCAATTTTATGGTCATTTCTCATAAATCGCCGTTTCACACGAAAGAAACATGAATTTATCAGTTTTAATAGTTGAAAACAGCGTTTTTCTATGCTTTTGCAAGTTTAAAACAGCAATTTTATCGTCATTTCTCATAAATCGCCGTTTCACACGAAAGAAACATGAATTTATCAGTTTGAATAGTTGAAAACAGCGTTTTTCTATGTTTTTGCAAGTTTAAAACAGCAATTTTATCGTCATATCTCATAAATCGCCGTTTCACACGAAAGAAACATGAATTTGTCAGTTTGAATAGTTCAAAACAGCGTTTCTCTATGTTTTTGCAAGTTTAAAACAGCAATTTTATCGTCATTTCTCATAAATCGCCGTTTCACACGAAAGAAACATGAATTAGTCAGTTTGAATAGTTCAAAACAGCGTTTTTCTATGTTTTTGCAAGTTTAAAACAGCAATTTTATCGTCATTTCTCATAAATCGCCGTTTCACACGAAAGAAACATGAATTTATCAGTTTGAATAGTTGAAAGCAGCGTTTTTCTATGTTTTTGCAAGTTTAAAACAGCAATTTTATCGTCATTTCTCATAAATCGCCGTTTCACACGAAAGAAACATGAATTTATCAGTTTGAATAGTTGAAAACAGCGTTTTTCTATGTTTTTGCAAGTTTAAAACAGCAATTTTATCGTCATATCTCATAAATCGCCGTTTCACACGAAAGAAACATGAATTTGTCAGTTTGAATAGTTCAAAACAGCGTTTTTCTATGTTTTTGCAAGTTTAAAACAGCAATTTTATCGTCATTTCTCATAAATCGCCGTTTCGCACGAAAGAAACATGAATTTGTCAGTTTGAATAGTTCAAAACAGCGTTTTTCTATGTTTTTGCAAGTTTAAAACAGCAGTTTTATCGTGATTTCACAAAAATCCACCGTTTCGAACGAAAGAAACCTGAATTTATCAGTTAGAATAGTTAAAAACAGCGTTTTCTATGTTTTTGCAAGTTTAAAACAGCAATTTTATCGTCATTTCTCATAAATCGCCGTTTCACACAAAAGAAACATAAATTTGTCAGTTTGAATAGTTCAAAACAGCGTTTTTCTATGTTTTTGCAAGTTTAAAACAGCAGTTTTATCGTAATTTCACAAAAATCCACCGTTTCGAACAAAAGAAACCTGAATTTATCAGTTAGAATAGTTAAAAACAGCGTTTTTCTATGTTTTTGCAAGTTTAAAACAGCAATTTTTTCGTCATTTCTCATAAATCGCCGTTTCACACGAAAGAATCATGAATTTATCAGTTTGAATAGTTGAAAACAGCGTTTTTCTATGTTTTTGCAAGTTTAAAACAGCAATTTTATCGTCATTTCTCATAAATCGCCGTTTCACACGAAAGAAACATGAATTTATCAGTTTGAATAGTTCAAAACAGCGTTTTTCTATGTTTTTGCAAGTTTAAAACAGCAATTTTATCGTCATTTCTCATAAATCGCCGTTTCACACGAAAGAAACATGAAATTAACAGTTTGAATAGTTGAAAACAGCGTTTTTCTATGTTTTTGCAAGTTTAAAACAGCAATTTTATCGTCATTTCTCATAAATCGCCGTTTCACACGAAAGAAACATGAATTTGTCAGTTTGAATAGTTCAAAACAGCGTTTTTCTATGTTTTTGCAAGTTTAAAACAGCAATTTTATCGTCATTTCTCATAAATCGCCGTTTCACACGAAAGAATCATGAATTTATCAGTTTGAATAGTTGAAAACAGCGTTTTTCTATGTTTTTGCAAGTTTAAAACAGCAATTTTATCGCCATTTCTCATAAATCGCCGTTTCACACGAAAGAAACATGAATTTATCAGTTTGAATAGTTGAAAACAGCGTTTTTCTATGTTTTTGCAAGTTTAAAACAGCAATTTTATCGTTATTTCTCATAAATCGCCGTTTCACACGAAAGAAACATGAATTTGTCAGTTTGAATAGTTCAAAACAGCGTTTTTCTATGTTTTTACAAGTTTAAAACAGCAGTTTTATCGTGATTTCACAAAAATCCACCGTTTCGAACGAAAGAAACCTGAATTTGTCAGTTTGAATAGTTCAAAACAGCGTTTTTCTATGTTTTTGCAAGTTTAAAACAGCAAGTTTATCGTCATTTCTCATAAATCGCCGTTTCACACGAAAGAAACATGAATTTATCAGTTTGAATAGTTCAAAACAGCGTTTTTCTATGTTTTTACAAGTTTAAAACAGTAATTTTATCGTCATTTCTCATACATCGCCGTTTCACACGAAAGAATCATGAATTTATCAGTTTGAATATTTGAAAACAGCGTTTTTCTATGTTTTTGCAAGTTAAAAACAGCAATTTTATCGTCATTTCTCATAAATCGCCGTTTCACACGGAAGAAACATAAATTTGTCAGTTTGAATAGTTCAAAACAGCGCTTTTCTATGTTTTTGCAAGTTTAAAACAGCAATTTTATCGTCATTTCTCATAAATCGCCGTTTCACACGAAAGAAACATGAATTTGTCAGTTTGAATAGTTCAAAACAGCGTTTTTCTATGTTTTTACAAGTTTAAAACAGCAGTTTTATCGTGATTTCACAAAAATCCACCGTTTCGAACGAAAGAAACCTGAATTTGTCAGTTTGAATAGTTCAAAACAGCGTTTTTCTATGTTTTTGCAAGTTTAAAACAGCAAGTTTATCGTCATTTCTCATAAATCGCCGTTTCACACGAAAGAAACATAAATTTATCAGTTTGAATAGTTCAAAACAGCGTTTTTCTATGTTTTTACAAGTTTAAAACAGTAATTTTATCGTCATTTCTCATACATCGCCGTTTCACACGAAAGAATCATGAATTTATCAGTTTGAATATTTGAAAACAGCGTTTTTCTATGTTTTTGCAAGTTAAAAACAGCAATTTTATCGTCATTTCTCATAAATCGCCGTTTCACACGAAAGAAACATGAATTTGTCAGTTTAAATAGTTCAAAACATCGTTTTTCTATGTTTTCGCAAGTTTAAACAGCAGTTTTATCGTGATTTCACAAAAATCCACCGTTTCGAACGAAAGAAACCTGAATTTATCAGTTCGCATATTTAAAAACAGCGTTTTCTATGTTTTTTCAAGTTTAAAACAGCAATTTTATCGTCATTTCTCATATATCGCCGTTTCACACGAAAGAAACATGAATTTGTCAGTTTGAATAGTTCAAAACAGCGTTTTTCTATGTTTTTGCAAGTTTAAAACAGCAATTTTATGGTCATTTCTCATAAATCGCCGTTTCACACGAAAGAAACATGAATTTATCAGTTTTAATAGTTGAAAACAGCGTTTTTCTATGCTTTTGCAAGTTTAAAACAGCAATTTTATCGTCATTTCTCATAAATCACCGTTTCACACGAAAGAAACATGAATTTATCAGTTTGAATAGTTGAAAACAGCGTTTTTCTATGTTTTTGCAAGTTTAAAACAGCAATTTTATCGTCATATCTCATAAATCGCCGTTTCACACGAAAGAAACATGAATTTGTCAGTTTGAATAGTTCAAAACAGCGTTTCTCTATGTTTTTGCAAGTTTAAAACAGCAATTTTATCGTCATTTCTCATAAATCGCCGTTTCACACGAAAGAAACATGAATTAGTCAGTTTGAATAGTTCAAAACAGCGTTTTTCTATGTTTTTGCAAGTTTAAAACAGCATTTTTATCGTCATTTCTCATAAATCGCCGTTTCACACGAAAGAAACATGAATTTATCAGTTTGAATAGTTGAAAGCAGCGTTTTTCTATGTTTTTGCATGTTTAAAACAGCAATTTTATCGTCATTTCTCATAAATCGCCGTTTCACACGAAAGAAACATGAATTTATCAGTTTGAATAGTTGAAAACAGCGTTTTTCTATGTTTTTGCAAGTTTAAAACAGCAATTTTATCGTCATATCTCATAAATCGCCGTTTCACACGAAAGAAACATGAATTTGTCAGTTTGAATAGCTCAAAACAGCGTTTTTCTATGTTTTTGCAAGTTTAAAACAGCAATTTTATCGTCATTTCTCATAAATCGCCGTTTCGCACGAAAGAAACATGAATTTGTCAGTTTGAATAGTTCAAAACAGCGTTTTTCTATGTTTTTGCAAGTTTAAAACAGCAGTTTTATCGTGATTTCACAAAAATCCACCGTTTCGAACGAAAGAAACCTGAATTTATCAGTTAGAATAGTTAAAAACAGCGTTTTCTATGTTTTTGCAAGTTTAAAACAGCAATTTTATCGTCATTTCTCATAAATCGCCGTTTCACACAAAAGAAACATAAATTTGTCAGATTGAATAGTTCAAAACAGCGTTTTTCTATGTTTTTGCAAGTTTAAAACAGCAGTTTTATCGTGATTTCACAAAAATCCACCGTTTCGAACGAAAGAAACCTGAATTTATCAGTTAGAATAGTTAAAAACAGCGTTTTTCTATGTTTTTGCAAGTTTAAAACAGCAATTTTATCGTCATTTCTCATAAATCGCCGTTTCACACGAAAGAAACATGAATTTGTCAGTTTGAATAGTTCAAAACAGCGTTTTTCTATGTTTTTGCAAGTTTAAAACAGCAATTTTATCGTCATTTCTCATAAATCGCCGTTTCGCACGAAAGAAACATGAATTTGTCAGTTTGAATAGTTCAAAACAGCGTTTTTCTATGTTTTTGCAAGTTTAAAACAGCAGTTTTATCGTGATTTCACAAAAATCCACCGTTTCGAACGAAAGAAACCTGAATTTATCAGTTCGAATATTTAAAAACAGCGTTTTTCTATGTTTTTGCAAGTTTAAAACATCAATTTTATCGTCATTTCTCATAAATCGCCGTTTCACACGAAAGAAACATGAATTTGTCAGTTTGAATAGTTCAAAACAGCGTTTTTCTATGTTTTTGCAAGTTTAAAAACAGCAATTTTATCGTCATTTCTCATAAATCGCCGTTTCACACGAAAGAAACATGAATTTATCAGTTTGAATAGTTGAAAACAGCGTTTTTCTATGTTTTTGCAAGTTTAAAACAGCAATTTTATCGTCATTTCTCATAAATCGCCGTTTCACACGAAAGAAACATGAATTTATCAGTTTGAATAGTTGAAAACAGCGTTTTTCTATGTTTTTGCAAGTTTAAAACAGCAATTTTATCGTCATATCTCATAAATCGCCGTTTCACACGAAAGAAACATGAATTTGTCAGTTTGAATAGTTCAAAACAGCGTTTCTCTATGTTTTTGCAAGTTTAAAACAGCAATTTTATCGTCATTTCTCATAAATCGCCGTTTCACACGAAAGAAACATGAATTTGTCAGTTTGAATAGTTCAAAACAGCGTTTTTTTATGTTTTTGCAAGTTCAAAACAGCAATTTTATCGTCATTTCTCATAAATCGCCGTTTCACACGAAAGAAACGTGAATTTATTAGTTTGAATAGTTGAAAGCAGCGTTTTTCTATGTTTTTGCAAGTTTAAAACAGCAATTTTATCGTCATTTATCATAAATCGCCGTTTCACACGAAAGAAACATGAATTTATCAGTTTGAATAGTTGAAAACAGCGTTTTTCTATGTTTTTGCAAGTTTAAAACAGCAATTTTATTGTCATATCTCATAAATCGCCGTTTCACACGTAAGAAACATGAATTTGTCAGTTTGAATAGTTCAAAACAGCATTTTTCTATGTTTTTGCAAGTTTAAAACAGCAATTTTATCGTCATTTCTCATAAATCGCCGTTTCGCACGAAAGAAACATGAATTTGTCAGTTTGAATAGTTCAAAACAGCGTTTTTCTATGTTTTTGCAAGTTTAAAACTGCAGTTTTATCGTGATTTCACA
>CAWWDY010001746.1:0-77451 GCA_963942605.1 Poecilus cupreus | reverse complement strand
TTCAAACTGATAAATTCATGTTTCTTACGTTCCAAACGGTGGATTTTTGTGAAATCACGATAAAATTGCTGTTTTAAACTTGCAAAAACATTAAAAAACGCTGTTTTCAACTATTCAAACTGACAAATTCAAGTTTCTTCCGTGCGAAACGGCGATTTATGAGAAATTACGATAAAATTGCTGTTTTAAACTTGCAAAAACATAGAAAAACGCTGTTTTGAACTATTCAAACTGACAAATTCATGTTTCTTTCGTGCGAAACGGCGATTTATGATAAATGACGATAAAATTGCTGTTTTAAACTTGCAAAAACATAGAAAAACGCTGTTTTGAACTATTCAAACTGACAAATTCATGTTTCTTTTGTGTGAAACGGCGATTTATGAGAAATGACGATAAGATTGTTGTTTTAAACTTGCAAAAACATAGAAAAACGCTGTTTTGAACTATTCAAACTTACAAATTCATGTTTCTTTCGTGCGAAACGGCGATTTATGAGAAATGACGATAAAATTGCTGTTTTAATCTTGCAAAAACATAGAAAAACGCTGTTTTGAACTATTCAAACTGACAAATTCATGTTTCTTCGTGCGAAACGGCGATTTATGAGAAATGACGATAAAATTGCTGTTTTAAACTTGCAAAAACATAGAAAAACGCTGTTTTCAACTATTCAAACTGATTAATTCATGTTTCTTACGTTCGAAACGGTGGATTTTTGTGAAATCACGATAAAATTGCTGTTTTAAACTTGCAAAAATATAGAAAAACGCTGTTTTTAACTATTCAAACTGATAAATTCATGTTTCTTACGATGGAAACGGTGGATTTTTGTGAAATCACGATAAAATTGCTGTTTTAAACTTGCAAAAACATAGAAAACGCTGTTTTTTGAACTATCCAAACTGACAAATTCAGTTTTGTGGTTTGGGGTTCGAGGTTTGATGTTTGGGGTTGAGGTTTGGGGTTTGAGGTTTGGGGTTTGAGGTTTGGGTTTGGAGTTCGGTGTTTGAGGTTTGGGGTTCGCGGTTTTAGGTTTGGGGTTGGGGTTCGGTGTTTGAGGTTTGGGGTTAGGGGTTCGAGGTTTGAGGTTTGGGGTTCGAGGTTTGAGGTTTGGGGTTGAGGTTTAAGGTTTGAGGTTTGGGGTTGGGGGTTCGAGTTTTGGGCTTTGGGGTTGAGGTTTGGGGTTGAGGTTTGGAATTGAGGTTTGGGGTTGAGGTTTGGGGTTGAGGTTTGGGGTTGAGGTTTGGGGTTGAGGTTTGGGGTTTGAGGTTAGGGATTTGGGGTTCGAAGTTTGAGGTTTGGGGTTTGAGGTTTGGGGTTGGGGGTTCGAGTTTTGGGGTTTGGGGTTGAGGTTTGGGGGTTGAGGTATTAAACTTGCAAAAACATAGAAAAACGCTCTTTTGAACTATTCAAACTGACAAATTCATGTTTCTTTTGTGTGAAACGGCGATTTATGAGAAATGACGATAAAATTGCTGTTTTAAACTTGCAAAAACATAGAAAAACGCTGTTTTGAACTATTCAAACTGACAAATTCATGTTTCTTTCGTGCGAAACGGCTATTTATGAGAAATGACGATAAAATTGCTGTTTTAAACTTGCAAAAACATAAAAAAACGCTGTTTTCAACTATTCAAACTGATAAATTCATGTTTCTTACGTTCGAAACGGTGGATTTTTGTGAAATCACGATAAAATTGCTGTTTTAAACTTGCAAAAACATAGAAAAACGCTGTTTTGAACTATTCAAACTGATAAATTCATGCTTCTTAAGTTAGAAACGGTGGATTTTTGTGAAATCACGTTAAAATTGCTGTTTTAAACTTGCAAAAACATAGAAAAACGCTGTTTTCAACTATTCAAACTGATAAATTCATGTTTCTTTCGTGTGAAACGGCGATTTATGATAAATGACGTTAAAATTGCTGTTTTAAACTTGCAAAAACATAGAAAAACGCTGTTTTGAACTATTCAAACTGACAAATTCATGTTTCTTTCGTGCGAAACGGCGATTTATAAGAAATGACGATAAAATTGCTGTTTTAAACTTGCAAAAACATAGAAAAACGCTGTTTTGAACTATTCAAACTGACAAATTCATGTTTCTTTCGTGCGAAACGGCGATTTATGATAAATGACGAAAAAATTGCTGTTTTAAACTTGCAAAAACATAGAAAAACGCTGTTTTGAACTATCAAACTGACAAATTCATGTTTCTTTCGTGCGAAACGGCGATTTATAAGAAATGACGATAAAATTGCTGTTTTAAACTTGCAAAAACATAGAAAAACGCTGTTTTGAACTATTCAAACTGATAAATTCATGTTTCTTAAGTTGGAAACGGTGGATTTTTGTGAAATCACGATAAAATTGCTGTTATAAACTTGCAAAAACATTGAAAAACGCTGTTTTCAACTATTCAAACTGACAAATTCATGTTTCTTCCGTGCGAAACGGCGATTTATGAGAAATTACGATTAAATTGCTATTTTAAACTTGCAAAAACATAGAAAAACGCTGTTTTGAACTATTCAAACTGACAAATTCATGTTTCTTCCGTGCGAAACGGCGATTTATGAGAAATTACGATAAAATTGCTGTTTTAAACTTGCAAAAACATAGAAAAACGCTGTTTTGAACTATTCAAACTGACAAATTCATGTTTCTTTCGTGTGAAACGGCGATTTATGAGAAATGACGATAAAATTGCTGTTTTAAACTTGCAAAAACATAGAAAAACGCTGTTTTGAACTACTTAAACTGACAAATTCATGTTTCTTTCGTGCGAAACGGCGATTTATGATAAATGACGAAAAAATTGCTGTTTTAAACTTGCAAAAACATAGAAAAACGCTGTTTTGAACTATTCAAACTGACAAATTCATGTTTCTTTCGTGTGAAACGGCGATTTATGATAAATGACGTTAAAATTGCTGTTTTAAACTTGCAAAAACATAGAAAAACGCTGTTTTGAAACTATTAAAACTGACAAATTCATGTTTCTTTCGTGCGAAACGGCGATTTATAAGAAATGACGATAAAATTGCTGTTTTAAACTTGCAAAAACATAGAAAAACGCTGTTTTGAACTATTCAAACTGATAAATTCATGTTTCTTAAGTTGGAAACGGTGGATTTTTGTGAAATCACGATAAAGGTGCTGTTATAAACTTGCAAAAACATTGAAAAACGCTGTTTTCAACTATTCAAACTGACAAATTCATGTTTCTTCCGTGCGAAACGGCGATTTATGAGAAATTACGATAAAATTGCTGTTTTAAACTTGCAAAAACATAGAAAAACGCTGTTTTGAACTATTTAAACTGGCAAATTCATGTTTCTTTCGTGTGAAACGGCGATTTATGAGAAATGACGTTAAAATTGCTGTTTTAAACTTGCAAAAACATAGAAAAACGCTGTTTTGAACTATTCAAACTGACAAATTCATGTTTCTTTCGTGCGAAACGGCGATTTATAAGAAATGACGATAAAATTGCTGTTTTAAACTTGCAAAAACATAGAAAAACGCTGTTTTCAACTATTCAAACTGATAAATTCATGTTTCTTACGTTCGAAACGGTAGATTTTTGTGAAATCACGATAAAATTGCTGTTTTAAACTTGCAAAAACATAGAAAAACGCTGTTTTGTAACTATTCAAACTGATAAATTCTATGTCTTCTTACGTTGGAAACGGTGGATTTTTGTGAAATCACGATAAAATTGCTGTTTTAAACTTGCAAAAACATAGAAAAACGCTGTTTTGAACTATTCAAACTGACAAATTCATGTTTCTTTCGTGTGAAACGGCGATTTATGAGAAATGACAATAAAATTGCTGTTTTAAACTTGCAAAAACATAGAAAAACGTTGTTTTGAACTATTCAAACTGACAAATTCATGATTCTTTCGTGTGAAACGGCGATTTATGATAAATGACGAAAAAATTGCTGTTTTAAACTTGCAAAAACATAGAAAAACGCTGTTTTGAACTATTCAAACTGACAAATTCATGTTTCTTTCGTGCGAAACGGCGATTTATAAGAAATGACGATAAAATTGCTGTTTTAAACTTGCAAAAACATAGAAAAACGCTGTTTTGAACTATTCAAACTGATAAATTCATGTTTCTTAAGTTGGAAACGGTGGATTTTTGTGAAATCACGATAAAATTGCTGTTATAAACTTGCAAAAACATTGAAAAACGCTGTTTTCAACTATTCAAACTGACAAATTCATGTTTCTTCCGTGCGAAACGGCGATTTTTGAGAAATTACGATTAAATTGCTATTTTAAACTTGCAAAAACATAGAAAAACGCTGTTTTGAACTATTCAAACTGACAAATTCATGTTTCTTCCGTGCGAAACGGCGATTTATGAGAAATTACGATAAAATTGCTGTTTTAAACTTGCAAAAACATAGAAAAACGCTGTTTTGAACTATTCAAACTGACAAATTCATGTTTCTTTCGTGTGAAACGGCGATTTATGAGAAATGACGATAAAATTGCTGTTTTAAACTTGCAAAAACATAGAAAAACGCTGTTTTGAACTACTTAAACTGACAAATTCATGTTTCTTTCGTGCGAAACGGCGATTTATGATAAATGACGAAAAAATTGCTGTTTTAAACTTGCAAAAACATAGAAAAACGCTGTTTTGAACTATTCAAACTGACAAATTCATGTTTCTTTCGTGTGAAACGGCGATTTATGATAAATGACGTTAAAATTGCTGTTTTAAACTTGCAAAAACATAGAAAAACGCTGTTTTGAACTATTAAAACTGACAAATTCATGTTTCTTTCGTGCGAAACGGCGATTTATAAGAAATGACGATAAAATTGCTGTTTTAAACTTGCAAAAACATAGAAAAACGCTGTTTTGAACTATTCAAACTGATAAATTCATGTTTCTTAAGTTGGAAACGGTGGATTTTTGTGAAATCACGATAAAGGTGCTGTTATAAACTTGCAAAAACATTGAAAAACGCTGTTTTCAACTATTCAAACTGACAAATTCATGTTTCTTCCGTGCGAAACGGCGATTTATGAGAAATTACGATAAAATTGCTGTTTTAAACTTGCAAAAACATAGAAAAACGCTGTTTTGAACTATTTAAACTGGCAAATTCATGTTTCTTTCGTGTGAAACGGCGATTTATGAGAAATGACGTTAAAATTGCTGTTTTAAACTTGCAAAAACATAGAAAAACGCTGTTTTGAACTATTCAAACTGACAAATTCATGTTTCTTTCGTGCGAAACGGCGATTTATAAGAAATGACGATAAAATTGCTGTTTTAAACTTGCAAAAACATAGAAAAACGCTGTTTTCAACTATTCAAACTGATAAATTCATGTTTCTTACGTTCGAAACGGTAGATTTTTGTGAAATCACGATAAAATTGCTGTTTTAAACTTGCAAAAACATAGAAAAACGCTGTTTTGAACTATTCAAACTGATAAATTCATGCTTCTTACGTTGGAAACGGTGGATTTTTGTGAAATCACGATAAAATTGCTGTTTTAAACTTGCAAAAACATAGAAAAACGCTGTTTTGAACTATTCAAACTGACAAATTCATGTTTCTTTCGTGTGAAACGGCGATTTATGAGAAATGACAATAAAATTGCTGTTTTAAACTTGCAAAAACATAGAAAAACGTTGTTTTGAACTATTCAAACTGACAAATTCATGATTCTTTCGTGTGAAACGGCGATTTATGAGAAATGACGATAAAATTGCTGTTTTAAACTTGCAAAAACAAAGAAAAACGCTGTTTTGAACTATTCAAACTGACAAATTCATGTTTCTTTCGTGCGAAACGGCGATTTATGAGAAATGACGATAAAATTGCTGTTTTAAACTTGCAAAAACATAGAAAAACGCTGTTTTGAACTACTCGAACTGACAAATTCATGTTTCTTCCGTGCGAAACGGCGATTTATGAGAAATGACGATAAAATTGCTGTTTCAAACTTGCAAAAACATAGCAAAACGCTGTTTTGAACTATTCAAACTGACAAATTCATGTTTCTTTCGTGTGAAACGGCGATTTATGAGAAATGACGATAAAATTGCTGTTTTAAACTTGCAAAAACATAGAAAAACGCTGTTTTGAACTATTCAAACTGATAAATTCATGTTTCTTACGTTGGAAACGGTGGATTTTTGTGAAATCACGTTAAAATTGCTGTTTTAAACTTGCAAAAACATAGAAAAACGCTGTTTTGAGCTATTCAATCTGACAAATTCATGTTTCTTTCGTGCAAAACGGCGATTTATGAGAAATGACGATAAAATTGCTGTTTTAAACTTGCAAAAACATAGAAAAACGCTGTTTTCAACTATTCAAACTGATAAATTCATGTTTCTTACGTTCCAAACGGTGGATTTTTGTGAAATCACGATAAAATTGCTGTTTTAAACTTGCAAAAACATTAAAAAACGCTGTTTTCAACTATTCAAACTGACAAATTCAAGTTTCTTCCGTGCGAAACGGCGATTTATGAGAAATTACGATAAAATTGCTGTTTTAAACTTGCAAAAACATAGAAAAACGCTGTTTTGAACTATTCAAACTGACAAATTCATGTTTCTTTCGTGCGAAACGGCGATTTATGATAAATGACGATAAAATTGCTGTTTTAAACTTGCAAAAACATAGAAAAACGCTGTTTTGAACTATTCAAACTGACAAATTCATGTTTCTTTTGTGTGAAACGGCGATTTATGAGAAATGACGATAAGATTGTTATTTTAAACTTGCAAAAACATAGAAAAACGCTGTTTTGAACTATTCAAACTTACAAATTCATGTTTCTTTCGTGCGAAACGGCGATTTATGAGAAATGACGATAAAATTGCTGTTTTAATCTTGCAAAAACATAGAAAAACGCTGTTTTGAACTATTCAAACTGACAAATTCATGTTTCTTCGTGCGAAACGGCGATTTATGAGAAATGACGATAAAATTGCTGTTTTAAACTTGCAAAAACATAGAAAAACGCTGTTTTCAACTATTCAAACTGATAAATTCATGTTTCTTACGTTCGAAACGGTGGATTTTTGTGAAATCACGATAAAATTGCTGTTTTAAACTTGCAAAAATATAGAAAAACGCTGTTTTCAACTATTCAAACTGATAAATTCATGTTTCTTACGATGGAAACGGTGGATTTTTGTGAAATCACGATAAAATTGCTGTTTTAAACTTGCAAAAACATAGAAAACGCTGTTTTGAACTATCCAAACTGACAAATTCAGTTTTGTGGTTTGGGGTTCGAGGTTTGATGTTTGGGGTTGAGGTTTGGGGTTTGAGGTTTGGGGTTTGAGGTTTGGGTTTGGAGTTCGGTGTTTGAGGTTTGGGGTTCGCGGTTTTAGGTTTGGGGTTGGGGTTCGGTGTTTGAGGTTTGGGGTTAGGGGTTCGAGGTTTGAGGTTTGGGGTTCGAGGTTTGAGGTTTGGGGTTGAGGTTTAAGGTTTGAGGTTTGGGGTTGGGGGTTCGAGTTTTGGGCTTTGGGGTTGAGGTTTGGGGTTGAGGTTTGGGGTTGAGGTTTGGGGTTGAGGTTTGGGGTTGAGGTTTGGGGTTGAGGTTTGGGGTTGAGGTTTGGGGTTTGAGGTTAGGGATTTGGGGTTCGAAGTTTGAGGTTTGGGGTTTGAGGTTTGGGGTTGGGGGTTCGAGTTTTGGGGTTTGGGGTTGAGGTTTGGGGTTGAGGTATTAAACTTGCAAAAACATAGAAAAACGCTCTTTTGAACTATTCAAACTGACAAATTCATGTTTCTTTTGTGTGAAACGGCGATTTATGAGAAATGACGATAAAATTGCTGTTTTAAACTTGCAAAAACATAGAAAAACGCTGTTTTGAACTATTCAAACTGACAAATTCATGTTTCTTTCGTGCGAAACGGCTATTTATGAGAAATGACGATAAAATTGCTGTTTTAAACTTGCAAAAACATAAAAAAACGCTGTTTTCAACTATTCAAACTGATAAATTCATGTTTCTTACGTTCGAAACGGTGGATTTTTGTGAAATCACGATAAAATTGCTGTTTTAAACTTGCAAAAACATAGAAAAACGCTGTTTTGAACTATTCAAACTGATAAATTCATGCTTCTTAAGTTAGAAACGGTGGATTTTTGTGAAATCACGTTTAAATTGCTGTTTTAAACTTGCAAAAACATAGAAAAACGCGGTTTTCAACTATTCAAACTGATAAATTCATGTTTCTTACGTTCCAAACGGTGGATTTTAGTGAAATCACGATAAAATTGCTGTTTTAAACTTGCAAAAACATTGAAAAACGCTGTTTTCAACTATTCAAACTGACAAAATCATGTTTCTTCCGTGCGAAACGGCGATTTATGAGGAATGACAATAAAATTGCTGTTTTAAACTTGCAAAAACATAGAAAAACGCTGTTTTGAACTATTCAAACTGACAAATTCATGTTTCTTACGTGTGAAACGGCGATTTATGAGAAATGACGATAAAATTGCTGTTTTAAACTTGCAAAAACATAGAAAAACGCTGTTTTGAACTATTCAAACTGATAAATTCATGTTTCTTACGTTGGAAACGGTGGATTTTTGTGAAATCACGTTAAAATTGCTGTTTTAAACTTGCAAAAACATAGAAAAACGCTGTTTTGAGCTATTCAAACTGACAAATTCATGTTTCTTTCGTGCAAAACGGCGATTTATGAGAAATGACGATAAAATTGCTGTTTTAAACTTGCAAAAACATAGAAAAACGCTGTTTTCAACTATTCAAACTGATAAATTCATGTTTCTTACGTTCCAAACGGTGGATTTTTGTGAAATCACGATAAAATTGCTGTTTTAAACTTGCAAAAACATTAAAAAACGCTGTTTTCAACTATTCAAACTGACAAATTCAAGTTTCTTCCGTGCGAAACGGCGATTTATGAGAAATTACGATAAAATTGCTGTTTTAAACTTGCAAAAACATAGAAAAACGCTGTTTTGAACTATTCAAACTGACAAATTCATGTTTCTTTCGTGCGAAACGGCGATTTATGATAAATGACGATAAAATTGCTGTTTTTAACTTGCAAAAACATAGAAAAACGCTGTTTTGAACTATTCAAACTGACAAATTCATGTTTCTTTCGTGTGAAACGGCGATTTATGAGAAATGACGATAAGATTGTTGTTTTAAACTTGCAAAAACATAGAAAAACGCTGTTTTGAACTATTCAAACTGACAAATTCATGTTTCTTTCGTGCAAAACGGCGAATTATGAGAAATGACGATAAAATTGCTGTTTTAATCTTGCAAAAACATAGAAAAACGCTGTTTTGAACTATTCAAACTGACAAATTCATGTTTCTTCGTGCGAAACGGCGATTTATGAGAAATGACGATAAAATTGCTGTTTTAAACTTGCAAAAACATAGAAAAACGCTGTTTTCAACTATTCGAACTGATAAATTCATGTTTCTTACGTTCGAAACGGTGGATTTTTGTGAAATCACGATAAAATTGCTGTTTTAAACTTGCAAAAATATAGAAAAACGCTGTTTTCAACTATTCAAACTGATAAATTCATGTTTCTTACGATGGAAACGGTGGATTTTTGTGAAATCACGATAAAATTACTGTTTTAAACTTGCAAAAACATAGAAAACGCTGTTTTGAACTATCCAAACTGACAAATTCAGTTTTGTGGTTTGGGGTTCGAGGTTTGATGTTTGGGGTTGAGGTTTGGAGTTTGAGGTTTGGGGTTTGAGGTTTGGGTTTGGGGTTCGGTGTTTGAGGTTTGGGGTTCGCGGTTTTAGGTTTGGGGTTGGGGTTCGGTGTTTCAGGTTTGGGGTTAGGGGTTCGAGGTTTGAGGTTTGGGGTTCGAGGTTTGAGGTTTGGGGTTGAGGTTTAGGGTTTGAGGTTTGGGGTTAGGGGTTCGAGTTTTGGGCTTTGGGGTTGAGGTTTGGGGTTGAGGTTTGGGGTTGAGGCTTGGGGTTGAGGTTTGGGGTTGAGGTTTGGGGTTGAGGTTTGGGGTTGAGGTTTGGGGTTGAGGTTTGGGGTTTGAGGTTAGGGATTTGGGGTTCGAAGTTTGAGGTTTGGGGTTTGAGGTTTGGGGTTGGGGGTTCGAGTTTTGGGGTTTGGGGTTGAGGTTTGGGGTTGAGGTATTAAACTTGCAAAAACATAGAAAAACGCTGTTTTGAACTATTCAAACTGACAAATTCATGTTTCTTTCGTGCGAAACGGCGATTTATGAGAAATGACGATAAAATTGCTGTTTTAAACTTGCAAAAACATAGAAAAACGCTGTTTTGACTATTCAATCTGACAAAATCATGTTTCTTTCGTGTGAAACGGCGATTTATGAGAAATGACGATAAAATTGCTGTTTTAAACTTGCAAAAACATAGAAAAACGCTGTTTTCAACTATTCAAACTGATAAATTCATGTTTCTTACTTTGGAAACGGTGGATTTTTGTGAAATCACGATAAAATTGCTGTTTTAAACTTGCAAAAACATTGAAAAACGCGGTTTTCAACTATTCAAACTGACAAATTCATGTTTCTTTCGTGCGAAACGGCGATTTATGAGAAATTACGATAAAATTGCTGTTTTAAACTTGCAAAAACATAGAAAAACGCTGTTTTGAACTATTCAAACTGACAAATTCATGTTTCTTTCGTGTGAAACGGCGATTTATGAGAAATGACGATGAAATTGCTGTTTTAAACTTGCAAAAACATAGAAAAACGCTGTTTTGAACTACTCAAACTGACAAATTCATGTTTCTTCCGTGCGAAACGGCGATTTATGAGAAATTACTATATAATTGCTGTTATAAACTTGCAAAAACATAAAAAAACGCTGTTTTGAACTATTCAAACTGACAAATTCATGTTTCTTTCGTGCGAAACGGCGATTTATGAGAAATGACGATAAAATTGCTGTTTTAAACTTGCAAAAACATAGAAAAACGCTGTTTTCAACTATTCAAACTGATAAATTCATGTTTCTTACGTTCCAAACGGTGGATTTTAGTGAAATCACGAAAAAATTGCTGTTTTAAACTTGCAAAAACATTGAAAAACGCTGTTTTCAACTATTCAAACTGACAAAATCATGTTTCTTCCGTGCGAAACGGCGATCTATGAGAAATTACGATAAAATTGCTGTTTTAAACTTGCAAAAACATAGAAAAACGCTGTTTTGAACTATTCAAACTGACAAATTCATGTTCCTTTCGTGTGAAACGGCGATTTATGAGAAATGACGATAAAATTGCTGTTTTAAACTTGCAAAAACATAGAAAAACGCTGTTTTGAACTACTCAAACTGACAAATTCATGTTTCTTCCGTGCGAAACGGCGATTTATGAGAAATTACTATAAAATTGCTGTTTTAAACTTGCAAAAACATAGAAAAACGCTGTTTTGAACTATTCAAACTGACAAATTCATGTTTCTTTCGTGTGAAACGGCGATTTATGAGAAATGACAATAAAATTGCTGTTTTAAACTTGCAAAAACATAGAAAAACGTTGTTTTGAACTATTCAAACTGACAAATTCATGATTCTTTCGTGTGAAACGGCGATTTATGAGAAATAACGATAAAATTGCTGTTTTAAACTTGCAAAAACATAGAAAAACGCTGTTTTGAAATATTCAAACTGACAAATTCATGTTTCTTTCGTGCGAAACGGCGATTTATGAGAAATGACGATAAAATTGCTGTTTTAAACTTGCAAAAACATAGAAAAACGCTGTTTTGAACTACTCGAACTGACAAATTCATGTTTCTTCCGTGCGAAACGGCGATTTATGAGAAATGACGATAAAATTGCTGTTTCAAACTTGCAAAAACATAGAAAAACGCTGTTTTGAACTATTCAAACTGACAAATTCATGTTTCTTTCGTGTGAAACGGCGATTTATGAGAAATGACGATAAAATTGCTGTTTTAAACTTGCAAAAACATAGAAAAACGCTGTTTTGAACTACTCAAACTGACAAATTCATGTTTCTTTCGTGCGAAACGGCGATTTATGATAAATGACGATAAAATTGCTGTTTTAAACTTGCAAAAACATAGAACAACGATGTTTTGAACTATTCAAACTGACAAATTCATGTTTCTTTCGTGTGAAACGGCGATTTATGAGAAATGACGATAAAATTGCTGTTTTAAACTTGCAAAAACATAGAAAAACGCTGTTTTGAACTATTCAAACTGACAAATTCATGTTTCTTTCGTGCGAAACGGCGATTTATGAGAAATGACGATAAAATTGCTGTTTTAAACTTGCAAAAACATAGAAAAACGCTGTTTTCAACTATTCAAACTGATAAATTCATGTTTCTTACGTTCGAAACGGTGGATTTTTGTGAAATCACGATAAAATTGCTGTTTTAAACTTGCAAAAACATAGAAAAACGCTGTTTTGAACTATTCAAACTGATAAATTCATGCTTCTTACGTTGGAAACGGTGGATTTTTGTGAAATCACGATAAAATTGCTGTTTTAAACTTGCAAAAACATAGAAAAACGCTGTTTTGAACTATTCAAACTGACAAATTCATGTTTCTTTCGTGCGAAACGGCGATTTATGAGAAATGACGATAAAATTGCTGTTTTAAACTTGCAAAAACATAGAAAAACGCTGTTTTGAACTATTCAAACTGATAAATTCATGTTTCTTACGTTGGAAACGGTGGATTTTTGTGAAATCACGTTAAAATTGCTGTTTTAAACTTGCAAAAACATAGAAAAACGCTGTTTTGAGCTATTCAAACTGACAAATTCATGTTTCTTTCGTGCAAAACGGCGATTTATGAGAAATGACAATAAAATTGCTGTTTTAAACTTGCAAAAACATAGAAAAACGCTGTTTTCAACTATTCAAACTGATAAATTCATGTTTCTTACGTTCCAAACGGTGGATTTTTGTGAAATCACGATAAAATTGCTGTTTTAAACTTGCAAAAACATTAAAAAACGCTGTTTTCAACTATTCAAACTGACAAATTCAAGTTTCTTCCGTGCGAAACGGCGATTTATGAGAAATTACGATAAAATTGCTGTTTTAAACTTGCAAAAACATAGAAAAACGCTGTTTTGAACTATTCAAACTGACAAATCCATGTTTCTTTCGTGCGAAACGGCGATTTATGATAAATGACGATAAAATTGCTGTTTTAAACTTGCAAAAACATAGAAAAACGCTGTTTTGAACTATTCAAACTGACAAATTCATGTTTCTTTTGTGTGAAACGGCGATTTATGAGAAATGACGATAAGATTGTTGTTTTAAACTTGCAAAAACATAGAAAAACGCTGTTTTGAACTATTCAAACTGACAAATTCATGTTTCTTTCGTGTGAAACGGCGATTTATGAGAAATGACAATAAAATTGCTGTTTTAAACTTGCAAAAACATAGAAAAACGTTGTTTTGAACTATTCAAACTGACAAATTCATGATTCTTTCGTGTGAAACGGCGATTTATGAGAAATAACGATAAAATTGCTGTTTTAAACTTGCAAAAACATAGAAAAACGCTGTTTTGAAATATTCAAACTGACAAATTCATGTTTCTTTCGTGCGAAACGGCGATTTATGAGAAATGACGATAAAATTGCTGTTTTAAACTTGCAAAAACATAGAAAAACGCTGTTTTGAACTACTCGAACTGACAAATTCATGTTTCTTCCGTGCGAAACGGCGATTTATGAGAAATGACGATAAAATTGCTGTTTCAAACTTGCAAAAACATAGAAAAACGCTGTTTTGAACTATTCAAACTGACAAATTCATGTTTCTTTCGTGTGAAACGGCGATTTATGAGAAATGACGATAAAATTGCTGTTTTAAACTTGCAAAAACATAGAAAAACGCTGTTTTGAACTACTCAAACTGACAAATTCATGTTTCTTTCGTGCGAAACGGCGATTTATGATAAATGACGATAAAATTGCTGTTTTAAACTTGCAAAAACATAGAACAACGATGTTTTGAACTATTCAAACTGACAAATTCATGTTTCTTTTGTGTGAAACGGCGATTTATGAGAAATGACGATAAAATTGCTGTTTTAAACTTGCAAAAACATAGAAAAACGCTGTTTTGAACTATTCAAACTGACAAATTCATGTTTCTTTCGTGCGAAACGGCGATTTATGAGAAATGACGATAAAATTGCTGTTTTAAACTTGCAAAAACATAGAAAAACGCTGTTTTCAACTATTCAAACTGATAAATTCATGTTTCTTACGTTCGAAACGGTGGATTTTTGTGAAATCACGATAAAATTGCTGTTTTAAACTTGCAAAAACATAGAAAAACGCTGTTTTGAACTATTCAAACTGATAAATTCATGCTTCTTACGTTGGAAACGGTGGATTTTTGTGAAATCACGATAAAATTGCTGTTTTAAACTTGCAAAAACATAGAAAAACGCTGTTTTGAACTATTCAAACTGACAAATTCATGTTTCTTTCGTGCGAAACGGCGATTTATGAGAAATGACGATAAAATTGCTGTTTTAAACTTGCAAAAACATAGAAAAACGCTGTTTTGAACTATTCAAACTGATAAATTCATGTTTCTTACGTTGGAAACGGTGGATTTTTGTGAAATCACGTTAAAATTGCTGTTTTAAACTTGCAAAAACATAGAAAAACGCTGTTTTGAGCTATTCAAACTGACAAATTCATGTTTCTTTCGTGCAAAACGGCGATTTATGAGAAATGACAATAAAATTTTTAAACTTGCAAAAACATAGAAAAACGCTGTTTTCAACTATTCAAACTGATAAATTCATGTTTCTTACGTTCCAAACGGTGGATTTTTGTGAAATCACGATAAAATTGCTGTTTTAAACTTGCAAAAACATTAAAAAACGCTGTTTTCAACTATTCAAACTGACAAATTCAAGTTTCTTCCGTGCGAAACGGCGATTTATGAGAAATTACGATAAAATTGCTGTTTTAAACTTGCAAAAACATAGAAAAACGCTGTTTTGAACTATTCAAACTGACAAATTCATGTTTCTTTCGTGCGAAACGGCGATTTATGATAAATGACGATAAAATTGCTGTTTTAAACTTGCAAAAACATAGAAAAACGCTGTTTTGAACTATTCAAACTGACAAATTCATGTTTCTTTTGTGTGAAACGGCGATTTATGAGAAATGACGATAAGATTGTTGTTTTAAACTTGCAAAAACATAGAAAAACGCTGTTTTGAACTATTCAAACTTACAAATTCATGTTTCTTTCGTGCGAAACGGCGATTTATGAGAAATGACGATAAAATTGCTGTTTTAATCTTGCAAAAACATAGAAAAACGCTGTTTTGTACTATTCAAATTGACAAATTCATGTTTCTTCGTGCGAAACGGCGATTTATGAGAAATGACGATAAAATTGCTGTTTTAAACTTGCAAAAACATAGAAAAACGCTGTTTTCAACTATTCAAACTGATAAATTCATGTTTCTTACGTTCGAAACGGTGGATTTTTGTGAAATCACGATAAAATTGCTGTTTTAAACTTGCAAAAATATAGAAAAACGCTGTTTTCAACTATTCAAACTGATAAATTCATGTTTCTTACGATGGAAACGGTGGATTTTTGTGAAATCACGATAAAATTGCTGTTTTAAACTTGCAAAAACATAGAAAACGCTGTTTTGAACTATCCAAACTGACAAATTCAGTTTTGTGGTTTGGGGTTCGAGGTTTGATGTTTGGGGTTGAGGTTTGGGGTTTGAGGTTTGGGGTTTGAGGTTTGGGTTTGGGGTTCGGTGTTTGAGGTTTGGGGTTCGCGGTTTTAGGTTTGGGGTTGGGGTTCGGTGTTTGAGGTTTGGGGTTAGGGGTTCGAGGTTTGAGGTTTGGGGTTCGAGGTTTGAGGTTTGGGGTTGAGGTTTAAGGTTTGAGGTTTGGGGTTGGGGGTTCGAGTTTTGGGCTTTGGGGTTGAGGTTTGGGGTTGAGGTTTGGGGTTGAGGTTTGGGGTTGAGGTTTGGGGTTTGAGGTTAGGGATTTGGGGTTCGAAGTTTGAGGTTTGGGGTTTGAGGTTTGGGGTTGGGGGTTCGAGTTTTGGGGTTTGGGGTTGAGGTTTGGGGTTGAGGTATTAAACTTGCAAAAACATAGAAAAACGCTCTTTTGAACTATTCAAACTGACAAATTCATGTTTCTTTCGTGTGAAACGGCGATTTATGAGAAATGACGATAAAATTGCTGTTTTAAACTTGCAAAAACATAGAAAAACGCTGTTTTCAACTATTCAAACTGATAAATTCATGTTTCTTACGTTCCAAACGGTGGATTTTAGTGAAATCACGATAAAATTGCTGTTTTAAACTTGCAAAAACATTGAAAAACGCTGTTTTCAACTATTCAAACTGACAAAATCATGTTTCTTCCGTGCGAAACGGCGATTTATGAGGAATGACAATAAAATTGCTGTTTTAAACTTGCAAAAACATAGAAAAACGCTGTTTTGAACTATTCAAACTGACAAATTCATGTTTCTTACGTGTGAAACGGCGATTTATGAGAAATGACGATAAAATTGCTGTTTTAAACTTGCAAAAACATAGAAAAACGCTGTTTTGAACTATTCAAACTGATAAATTCATGTTTCTTACGTTTGAAACGGTGGATTTTTGTGAAATCACGTTAAAATTGCTGTTTTAAACTTGCAAAAACATAGAAAAACGCTGTTTTGAGCTATTCAAACTGACAAATTCATGTTTCTTTCGTGCGAAACGGCGATTTATGAGAAATGACGATAAAATTGCTGTTTTAAACTTGCAAAAACATAGAAAAACGCTGTTTTCAACTATTCAAACTGATAAATTCATGTTTCTTACGTTCCAAACGGTGGATTTTTGTGAAATCACGATAAAATTGCTGTTTTAAACTTGCAAAAACATTAAAAAACGCTGTTTTCAACTATTCAAACTGACAAATTCAAGTTTCTTCCGTGCGAAACGGCGATTTATGAGAAATTACGATAAAATTGCTGTTTTAAACTTGCAAAAACATAGAAAAACGCTGTTTTGAACTATTCAAACTGACAAATTCATGTTTCTTCGTGCGAAACGGCGATTTATGAGAAATGACGATAAAATTGCTGTTTTAAACTTGCAAAAACATAGAAAAACGCTGTTTTCAACTATTCAAACTGATAAATTCATGTTTCTTACGTTCGAAACGGTGGATTTTTGTGAAATCACGATAAAATTGCTGTTTTAAACTTGCAAAAATATAGAAAAACCCTGTTTTCAACTATTCAAACTGATAAATTCATGTTTCTTACGATGGAAACGGTGGATTTTTGTGAAATCACGATAAAATTGCTGTTTTAAACTTGCAAAAACATAGAAAACGCTGTTTTGAACTATCCAAACTGACAAATTCAGTTTTGTGGTTTGGGGTTCGAGGTTTGATGTTTGGGGTTGAGGTTTGGGGTTTGAGGTTTGGGGTTTGAGGTTTGGGTTTGGGGTTCGGTGTTTGAGGTTTTGGGTTCGCGGTTTTAGGTTTGGGGTTGGGGTTCGGTGTTTGAGGTTTGGGGTTAGGGGTTCGAGGTTTGAGGTTTGGGGTTCGAGGTTTGAGGTTTGGGGTTGAGGTTTAAGGTTTGAGGTTTGGGGTTGGGGGTTCGAGTTTTGGGCTTTGGGGTTGAGGTTTGGGGTTGAGGTTTGGGGTTGAGGTTTGGGGTTGAGGTTTGGGGTTGAGGTTTGGGGTTGAGGTTTGGGGTTGAGGTATTAAACTTGCAAAAACATAGAAAAACGCTCTTTTGAACTATTCAAACTGACAAATTCATGTTTCTTTCGTGTGAAACGGCGATTTATGAGAAATGACGATAAAATTGCTGTTTTAAACTTGCAAAAACATAGAAAAACGCTGTTTTCAACTATTCAAACTGATAAATTCATGTTTCTTACGTTCGAAACGGTGGATTTTTGTGAAATCACGATAAAATTGCTGTTTTAAACTTGCAAAAACATAGAAAAACGCTGTTTTGAACTATTCAAACTGATAAATTCATGCTTCTTACGTTGGAAACGGTGGATTTTTGTGAAATCACGATAAAATTGCTGTTTTAAACTTGCAAAAACATAGAAAAACGCTGTTTTGAACTATTCAAACTGACAAATTCATGTTTCTTTCGTGCGAAACGGCGATTTATGAGAAATGACGATAAAATTGCTGTTTTAAACTTGCAAAAACATAGAAAAAAGCTGTTTTGAACTATTCGAACTGATAAATTCATGTTTCTTACGTTGGAAACGGTGGATTTTTGTGAAATCACGTTAAAATTGCTGTTTTAAACTTGCAAAAACATAGAAAAACGCTGTTTTGAGCTATTCAAACTGACAAATTCATGTTTCTTTCGTGCAAAACGGCGATTTATGAGAAATGACAATAAAATTGCTGTTTTAAACTTGCAAAAACATAGAAAAACGCTGTTTTCAACTATTCAAACTGATAAATTCATGTTTCTTACGTTCCAAACGGTGGATTTTTGTGAAATCACGATAAATTGCTGTTTTAAACTTGCAAAAACATTAAAAAACGCTGTTTTCAACTATTCAAACTGACAAATTCAAGTTTCTTCCGTGCGAAACGGCGATTTAAGAGAAATTACGATAAAATTGCTGTTTTAAACTTGCAAAAACATAGAAAAACGCTGTTTTGAACTATTCAAACTGACAAATTCATGTTTCTTTCGTGCGAAACGGCGATTTATGATAAATGACGATAAAATTGCTGTTTTAAACTTGCAAAAACATAGAAAAACGCTGTTTTGAACTATTCAAACTGACAAATTCATGTTTCTTTTGTGTGAAACGGCGATTTATGAGAAATGACGATAAGATTGTTGTTTTAAACTTGCAAAAACATAGAAAAACGCTGTTTTGAACTATTCAAACTGATAAATTCATGTTTCTTACGTTCGAAACGGTGGATTTTTGTGAAATCACGATAAAATTGCTGTTTTAAACTTGCAAAAATATAGAAAAACGCTGTTTTCAACTATTCAAACTGATAAATTCATGTTTCTTACGATGGAAACGGTGGATTTTTGTGAAATCACGATAAAATTGCTGTTTTAAACTTGCAAAAACATAGAAAACGCTGTTTTGAACTATCCAAACTGACAAATTCAGTTTTGTGGTTTGGGGTTCGAGGTTTGATGTTTGGGGTTGAGGTTTGGGATTTGAGGTTTGGGGTTTGAGGTTTGGGGTTGGGGGTTCGAGTTTTGGGCTTTGGGGTTGAGGTTTGGGGTTGAGGTTTGGGGTTGAGGTTTGGGGTTTGAGATTAGGGATTTGGGGTTCGAAGTTTGAGGTTTGGGGTTTGAGGTTTGGGGTTGGGGGTTCGAGTTTTGGGGTTTGGGGTTGAGGTTTGGGGTTGAGGTATTAAACTTGCAAAAACATAGAAAAACGCTCTTTTGAACTATTCAAACTGACAAATTCATGTTTCTTTCGTGTGAAACGGCGATTTATGAGAAATGACGATAAAATTGCTGTTTTAAACTTGCAAAAACATAGAAAAACGCTGTTTTGAACTATTCAAACTGACAAATTCATGTTTCTTTCGTGCGAAACGGCTATTTATGAGAAATGACGATAAAATTGCTGTTTTAAACTTGCAAAAACATAAAAAAACGCTGTTTTCAACTATTCAAACTGATAAATTCATGTTTCTTACGTTCGAAACGGTGGATTTTTGTGAAATCACGATAAAATTGCTGTTTTAAACTTGCAAAAACATAGAAAAACGCTGTTTTGAACTATTCAAACTGATAAATTCATGTTTCTTACGATGGAAACGGTGGATTTTTGTGAAATCACGATAAAATTGCTGTTTTAAACTTGCAAAAACATAGAAAACGCTGTTTTGAACTATCCAAACTGACAAATTCAGTTTTGTGGTTTGGGGTTCGAGGTTTGATGTTTGGGGTTGAGGTTTGGGGTTTGAGGTTTGGGGTTTGAGGTTTGGGTTTGGGGTTCGGTGTTTGAGGTTTGGGGTTCGCGGTTTTAGGTTTGGGGTTGGGGTTCGGTGTTTGAGGTTTGGGGTTAGGGGTTCGAGGTTTGAGGTTTGGGGTTCGAGGTTTGAGGTTTGGGGTTGAGGTTTAAGGTTTGAGGTTTGGGGTTGGGGGTTCGAGTTTTGGGCTTTGGGGTTGAGGTTTGGGGTTGAGGTTTGGGGTTGAGGTTTGGGGTTGAGGTTTGGGGTTGAGGTTTGGGGTTGAGGTTTGGGGTTGAGGTTTGGGGTTTGAGGTTAGGGATTTGGGGTTCGAAGTTTGAGGTTTGGGGTTTGAGGTTTGGGGTTGGGGGTTCGAGTTTTATGGTTTGGGGTTGAGGTTTGGGGTTGAGGTATTAAACTTGCAAAAACATAGAAAAACGCTCTTTTGAACTATTCAAACTGACAAATTCATGTTTCTTTCGTGTGAAACGGCGATTTATGAGAAATGACGATAAAATTGCTGTTTTAAACTTGCAAAAACATAGAAAAACGCTGTTTTGAACTATTCAAACTGACAAATTCATGTTTCTTTCGTGCGAAACGGCTATTTATGAGAAATGACGATAAAATTGCTGTTTTAAACTTGCAAAAACATAAAAAAACGCTGTTTTCAACTATTCAAACTGATAAATTCATGTTTCTTACGTTCGAAACGGTGGATTTTTGTGAAATCACGATAAAATTGCTGTTTTAAACTTGCAAAAACATAGAAAAACGCTGTTTTGAACTATTCAAACTGATAAATTCATGCTTCTTACGTTGGAAACGGTGGATTTTTGTGAAATCACGTTAAAATTGCTGTTTTAAACTTGCAAAAACATAGAAAACGCTGTTTTCAACTATTCAAACTGATAAATTCATGTTTCTTACGTTCCAAACGGTGGATTTTAGTGAAATCACGATAAAATTGCTGTTTTAAACTTGCAAAAACATTGAAAAACGCTGTTTTCAACTATTCAAACTGACAAAATCATGTTTCTTCCGTGCGAAACGGCGATTTATGAGGAATGACAATAAAATTGCTGTTTTAAACTTGCAAAAACATAGAAAAACGCTGTTTTAAACTATTCAAACTGACAAATTCATGTTTCTTACGTGTGAAACGGCGATTTATGAGAAATGACGATAAAATTGCTGTTTTAAACTTGCAAAAACATAGAAAAACGCTGTTTTGAACTATTCAAACTGATAAATTCATGCTTCTTACGTTGGAAACGGTGGATTTTTGTGAAATCACGTTAAAATTGCTGTTTTAAACTTGCAAAAACATAGAAAACGCTGTTTTCAACTATTCAAACTGATAAATTCATGTTTTTTACGTTCCAAACGGTGGATTTTAGTGAAATCACGATAAAATTGCTGTTTTAAACTTGCAAAAACATTGAAAAACGCTGTTTTCAACTATTCAAACTGACAAAATCATGTTTCTTCCGTGCGAAACGGCGATTTATGAGGAATGACAATAAAATTGCTGTTTTAAACTTGCAAAAACATAGAAAAACGCTGTTTTGAACTATTCAAACTGACAAATTCATGTTTCTTACGTGTGAAACGGCGATTTATGAGAAATGACGATAAAATTGCTGTTTTAAACTTGCAAAAACATAGAAAAACGCTGTTTTGAACTATTCAAACTGACAAATTCATGTTTCTTTCGTGTGAAACGGCGATTTATGAGAAATGACGATAAAATTGCTGTTTTAAACTTGCAAAAACATAGAAAAACGCTGTTTTGAACTACTCAAACTGACAAATTCATGTTTCTTCCGTGCGAAACGGCGATTTATGAGAAATTACTATATAATTGCTGTTATAAACTTGCAAAAACATAGAAAAACGCTGTTTTGAACTATTCAAACTGACAAATTCATGTTTCTTTCGTGTGAAACTGCAATTTATGAGAAATGACGATAAAATTGCTGTTTTAAACTTGCAAAAACATAGAAAAACGCTGTTTTGAACTATTCAAACTGACAAATTCATGTTTCTTACGTGTGAAACGGCGATTTATGAGAAATGACGATAAAATTGCTGTTTTAAACTTGCAAAAACATAGAAATACGCTGTTTTGAACTATTCAAACTGACAAATTCATGTTTCTTTCGTGAGAAACGGCGATTTATGAGAAATGACGATAAAATTGCTGTTTTAAACTTGCAAAAACATAGAAAAACGCTGTTTTCAACTATTCAAACTGATAAATTCATGTTTCTTACGTTCCAAACGGTGGATTTTTGTGAAATCACGATAAAATTGCTGTTTTAAACTTGCAAAAACATTGAAAAACGCTGTTTTCTACTATTCAATTTGACAAATTCATGTTTCTTCAGTGCGAAACGGCGATTTATGAGAAATTACTATAAAATTGCTGATTTAAACTTGCAAAAACATAGAAAAACGCTGTTTTGGACTATTCAAACTGACAAATTTATGTTTCTTTCGTGTGAAACGGCGATTTATGAGAAATGACGATAAAATTGCTTTTTTAAACTTGCAAAAACATAGAAAAACGCTGTTTTTAACTATTCAAACTGATAAATTCATGTTTCTTACGTTCCAAACGGTGGATTTTTGTGAAATCACGATAAAATTGCTGTTTTAAACTTGCAAAAACATTGAAAAACGCTGTTTTCAACTATTCAAACAGACAAATTCATGTTTCTTCAGTGCAAAACGGCGATTTATGAGAAATTACGATAAAATTGCTGTTTTAAACTTGCAAAAACATAGAAAAACGTTGTTTTGATCTATTCAAACTGACAAATACATGTTTCTTTCGTGTGAAACGGCGATTTATGAGAAATGACGATAAAATTGCTGTTTTAAACTTGCAAAAACATAGAAAAACGCTGTTTTGAACTATTCAAATTGACAAATTCATGTTTCTTACGTGTGAAACGGCGATTTATGAGAAATGACGATAATATTGCTGTTTTAAACTTGCAAAAACATAGAAAAACGCTGTTTTAACTATTCAAACTGATAAATTCATGTGTCTTACGTTGGAAACGGTGGATTTTTGTGAAATCACGATAAAATTGCTGTTTTAAACTTGCAAAAACATTGAAAAACGCTGTTTTCAACTATTCAAACTGACAAATTCATGTTTCTCTCGTGCGAAACGGCGATTTATGAGAAATTACGATAAAATTGCTGTATTAAACTTGCAAAAACATAGAAAAACGCTGTTTTCAACTATTCAAACTGATAAATTCATGTTTCTTACGTTCCAAACGGTGGATTTTTGTGAAATCACGATAAAATTGCTGTTTTAAACTTGCAAAAACATTGAAAAACGCTGTTTTCTACTATTCAAACTGACAAATTCATGTTTCTTCAGTGCGAAACGGCGATTTATGAGAAATTACTATAAAATTGCTGATTTAAACTTGCAAAAACATAGAAAAACGCTGTTTTGGACTATTCAAACTGACAAATTTATGTTTCTTTCGTGTGAAACGGCGATTTATGAGAAATGACGATAAAATTGCTTTTTTAAACTTGCAAAAACATAGAAAAACGCTGTTTTTAACTATTCAAACTGATAAATTCATGTTTCTTACGTTCCAAACGGTGGATTTTTGTGAAATCACGATAAAATTGCTGTTTTAAACTTGCAAAAACATTGAAAAACGCTGTTTTCAACTATTCAAACAGACAAATTCATGTTTCTTCAGTGCAAAACGGCGATTTATGAGAAATTACGATAAAATTGCTGTTTTAAACTTGCAAAAACATAGAAAAACGTTGTTTTGATCTATTCAAACTGACAAATACATGTTTCTTTCGTGTGAAACGGCGATTTATGAGAAATGACGATAAAATTGCTGTTTTAAACTTGCAAAAACATAGAAAAACGCTGTTTTGAACTATTCAAATTGACAAATTCATGTTTCTTACGTGTGAAACGGCGATTTATGAGAAATGACGATAATATTGCTGTTTTAAACTTGCAAAAACATAGAAAAACGATGTTTTGAACTATTCAAACTGACAAATTCATGTTTCTTTCGTGCGAAACGGCGATTTATGAGAAATGACGATAAAATTGCTGTTTTAAACTTGCAAAAACATAGAAAAACGCTGTTTTCAACTATTCAAACTGATAAATTCTTGTTTCTTACGTTCGAAACGGTGGATTTTTGTGAAATCACGATAAAATTGCTGTTTAAAACTTGCAAAAACATAGAAAAACGCTGTTTTGAACTACTCAAACTGACAAATTCATGTTTCTTCTGTGCGAAACGGCGATTTATGAGAAATTACTATAAAATTGCTGTTATAAACTTGCAAAAACATAGAAAAACGCTGTTTTGAACAATTCAAACTGACAAATTCATGTTTCTTTCGTGTGAAACGGCGATTTATGAGAAATGACGATAAAATTGCTGTTCTAAACTTGCAAAAACATAGAAAAACGCTGTTTTGAACTACTCAAACTGACAAATTCATGTTTCTTCCGTGCGAAACGGCGATTTATGAGAAATTACTATAAAATTGCTGTTTTAAACTTGCAAAAACATAGAAAAACGCTGTTTTGAACTACTCAAACTGACAAATTCATGTTTCTTTCGTGCGAAACGGCGATTTATGATAAATGACGATAAAATTGTTGTTTTAAACTTGCAAAAACATAGAAAAACGCTGTTTTGAACTATTCAAACTGACAAATTCATGTTTCTTTCGTGTGAATCGGCGATTTATGAGAAATGACGATAAAATTGCTGTTTTAAACTTGCAAAAACATAGAAAAACGCTGTTTTGAACTATTCAAACTGACAAATTCATGTTTCTTTCGTGCGAAACGGCGATTTATGAGAAATGACGATAAAATTGCTGTTTTAAACTTGCAAAAACATAGAAAAACGCTGTTTTGACTATTCAATCTGACAAATTCATGTTTCTTTCGTGTGAAACGGCGATTTATGAGAAATGACGATAAAATTGCTGTTTTAAACTTGCAAAAACATAGAAAAACGCTGTTTTGAACTATTCAAACTGCCAAATTCTTGTTTCTTTCGTGCGAAACGGCAATTTATGAGAAATGACGATAAAATTGCTGTTTTAAACTTGCAAAAACATAGAAAAACGCTGTTTTCAACTATTCAAACTGATAAATTCATGTTTCTTACGTTGGAAACGGTGGATTTTTGTGAAATCACGATAAAATTGCTGTTTTAAACTTGCAAAAACATTGAAAAACGCTGTTTTCAACTTTTCAAACTGACAAATTCATGTTTCT
Source organism: Poecilus cupreus (assembly GCA_963942605.1). NCBI lineage: Eukaryota > Metazoa > Arthropoda > Insecta > Coleoptera > Carabidae > Poecilus > Poecilus cupreus. The sequence goes on along the minus strand of CAWWDY010001746.1, from coordinate 52,192 downwards.
TTCGTGCGAAACGGCGATTTATGAGAAATTACGATAAAATTGCTGTTTTAAACTTGCAAAAACATAGAAAAACGCTGTTTTAAACTATTCAAACTGACAAATTCATGATTCTTTCGTGTGAAACGGCGATTTATGAGAAATGACGATAAAATTGCTGTTTTAAACTTGCAAAAACATAGAAAAACGCTGTTTTGAACTACTCAAACTGACAAATTCATGTTTCTTCCGTGCAAAACGGCGATTTATGAGAAATTACTATATAATTGCTGTTATAAACTTGCAAAAACATAGAAAAACGCTGTTTTGAACTATTCAAACTGACAAATTCATGTTTCTTTCGTGTGAAACGGCAATTTATGAGAAATGACGATAAAATTGCTGTTTTAAACTTGCAAAAACATAGAAAAACGCTGTTTTGAACTATTCAAACTGACAAATTCATGTTTCTTTCGTGTGAAACGGCGATTTTTGAGAAATGACGATAAAATTGCTGTTTTAAACTTGCAAAAACATAGAAAAACGCTGTTTTGAACTAGTCAAACTGACAAATTCATGTTTCTTATGTGTGAAACGGCGATTTATTAGAAATGACGATAAAATTGCTGTTTCAAACTTGCAAAAACATAGAAAAACGATGTTTTGAACTATTCAAACTGACAAATTCATGTTTCTTTCGTGCGAAACGGCGATTTATGAGAAATGACGATAAAATTGCTGTTTTAAACTTGCAAAAACATAGAAAAACGCTGTTTTGACTATTCAATCTGACAAATTCATGTTTCTTTCGTGTGAAACGGCGATTTATGAGAAATGACGATAAAATTGCTGTTTTAAACTTGCAAAAACATAGAAAAACGCTGTTTTGAACTATTCAAACTGACAAATTCTTGTTTCTTTCGTGCGAAACGGCGATTTATGAGAAATGGCGATAAAATTGCTGTTTTAAACTTGCAAAAACATAGAAAAACGCTGTTTTCAACTATTCAAACTGATAAATTTATGTTTCTTACGTTGGAAACGGTGGATTTTTGTGAAATTACGATAAAATTGCTGTTTTAAACTAGCAAAAACATTGAAAAACGCTGTTTTCAACTATTCAAACTGACAAATTCATGTTTCTTCAGTGCGAAACGGCGATTTATGAGAAATTACGATAAAATTGCTGTTTTAAACTTGCAAAAACATAGAAAAACGCTGTTTTGGACTATTCAAACTGACAAATTCATGTTTCTTTCGTGTGAAACGGCGATTTATGAGAAATGACGATAAAATTGCTGTTTTAAACTTGCAAAAACGTAGAAAAACGCTGTTTTGAACTACTCAAACTGACATATTCATGTTTCTTTCGTGCAAAACGGCGATTTATGATAAACGACGATAAAATTGCTTTCAAAAACATAGAAAAACGTTGTTTTGATCTATTCAAACTGACAAATTCATGTTTCTTTCGTGTGAAACGGCGATTTATGAGAAATGACGATAAAATTGCTGTTTTAAACTTGCAAAAACATAGAAAAACGCTGTTTTGAACTATTCAAACTGACAAATTCATGTTTCTTACGTGTGAAACGGCGATTTATGAGTAATGACGATAAAATTGCTGTTTCAAACTTGCAAAAACATAGAAAAACCATGTATTGAACTATTCAAACTGACAAATTCATATTTCTTTCGTGCGAAACGGCGATTTATGAGAAATGACGATAAAATTGCTGTTTTAAACTTGCAAAAACATAGAAAAACGCTGTTTTGACTATTCAATCTGTCAAATTCATGTTTCTTTCGTGTGAAACGGCGATTTATGAGAAATGACGATAAAATTGTTGTTTTAAACTTGCAAAAACATAGAAAAACGCTGTTTTGAACTATTCAAACTGACAAATTCTTGTTTCTTTCGTGCGAAACGGCGATTTATGAGAAATGACGATAAAATTGCTGTTTTAAACTTGCAAAAACATAGAAAAACGCTGTTTTTAACTATTCAAACTGATAAATTCATGTGTCTTACGTTGGAAACGGTGGATTTTTGTGAAATCACGATAAAATTGCTGTTTTAAACTTGCAAAAACATTGAAAAACGCTGTTTTCAACTATTCAAACTGACAAATTCATGTTTCTCTCGTGCGAAACGGCGATTTATGAGAAATTACGATAAAATTGCTGTATTAAACTTGCAAAAACATAGAAAAACGCTGTTTTGAACTATTCAAACTGACAAATTCATGTTTCTTTCGTGTGAAACGGCGATTTATGAGAAATGAAGATAAAATTGCTGTTTTAAACTTGCAAAAACATAGAAAAACGCTGTTTTGAACTACTCAAACTGACAAATTCATGTTTCTTCCGTGCGAAACGGCGATTTATGAGAAATTACTATATAATTGCTGTTATAAACTTGCAAAAACATAGAAAAACGCTGTTTTGAACTATTCAAACTGACAAATTCATGTTTCTTTCGTGTGAAACGGCAATTTATGAGAAATGACGATAAAATTGCTGTTTGAAACTTGCAAAAACATAGAAAAACGCTGTTTTGAACTATTCAAACTGACAAATTCATGTTTCTTACGTGTGAAACGGCGATTTATGAGAAATGACGATAAAATTGCTGTTTTAAACTTTCAAAAACATAGAAAAACGCTGTTTTGAACTATTCAAACTGACAAATTCATGTTTCTTTCGTGAGAAACGGCGATTTATGAGAAATGACGATAAAATTGCTGTTTTAAACTTGCAAAAACATAGAAAAACGTTGTTTTGATCTATTCAAACTGACAAATACATGTTTCTTTCGTGTGAAACGGCGATTTATGAGAAATGACGATAAAATTGCTGTTTTAAACTTGCAAAAACATAGAAAAACGCTGTTTTGAACTATTCAAATTGACAAATTCATGTTTCTTACGTGTGAAACGGCGATTTATGAGAAATGACGATAATATTGCTGTTTTAAACTTGCAAAAACATAGAAAAACGATGTTTTGAACTATTCAAACTGACAAATTCATGTTTCTTTCGTGCGAAACGGCGATTTATGAGAAATGACGATAAAATTGCTGTTTTAAACTTGCAAAAACATAGAAAAACGCTGTTTTCAACTATTCAAACTGATAAATTCTTGTTTCTTACGTTCGAAACGGTGGATTTTTGTGAAATCACGATAAAATTGCTGTTTAAAACTTGCAAAAACATAGAAAAACGCTGTTTTGAACTACTCAAACTGACAAATTCATGTTTCTTCTGTGCGAAACGGCGATTTATGAGAAATTACTATAAAATTGCTGTTATAAACTTGCAAAAACATAGAAAAACGCTGTTTTGAACAATTCAAACTGACAAATTCATGTTTCTTTCGTGTGAAACGGCGATTTATGAGAAATGACGATAAAATTGCTGTTCTAAACTTGCAAAAACATAGAAAAACGCTGTTTTGAACTACTCAAACTGACAAATTCATGTTTCTTTCGTGCGAAACGGCGATTTATGATAAATGACGATAAAATTGTTGTTTTAAACTTGCAAAAACATAGAAAAACGCTGTTTTGAACTATTCAAACTGACAAATTCATGTTTCTTTCGTGTGAATCGGCGATTTATGAGAAATGACGATAAAATTGCTGTTTTAAACTTGCAAAAACATAGAAAAACGCTGTTTTGAACTATTCAAACTGACAAATTCATGTTTCTTTCGTGCGAAACGGCGATTTATGAGAAATGACGATAAAATTGCTGTTTTAAACTTGCAAAAACATAGAAAAACGCTGTTTTGACTATTCAATCTGACAAATTCATGTTTCTTTCGTGTGAAACGGCGATTTATGAGAAATGACGATAAAATTGCTGTTTTAAACTTGCAAAAACATAGAAAAACGCTGTTTTGAACTATTCAAACTGACAAATTCTTGTTTCTTTCGTGCGAAACGGCAATTTATGAGAAATGACGATAAAATTGCTGTTTTAAACTTGCAAAAACATAGAAAAACGCTGTTTTCAACTATTCAAACTGATAAATTCATGTTTCTTACGTTGGAAACGGTGGATTTTTGTGAAATCACGATAAAATTGCTGTTTTTAAACTTGCAAAAACATTGAAAAACGCTGTTTTCAACTTTTCAAACTGACAAATTCATGTTTCTTTCGTGCGAAACGGCGATTTATGAGAAATTACGATAAAATTGCTGTTTTAAACTTGCAAAAACATAGAAAAACGCTGTTTTAAACTATTCAAACTGACAAATTCATGATTCTTTCGTGTGAAACGGCGATTTATGAGAAATGACGATAAAATTGCTGTTTTAAACTTGCAAAAACATAGAAAAACGCTGTTTTGAACTACTCAAACTGACAAATTCATGTTTCTTCCGTGCAAAACGGCGATTTATGAGAAATTACTATATAATTGCTGTTATAAACTTGCAAAAACATAGAAAAACGCTGTTTTGAACTATTCAAACTGACAAATTCATGTTTCTTTCGTGTGAAACGGCAATTTATGAGAAATGACGATAAAATTGCTGTTTTAAACTTGCAAAAACATAGAAAAACGCTGTTTTGAACTATTCAAACTGACAAATTCATGTTTCTTTCGTGTGAAACGGCGATTTTTGAGAAATGACGATAAAATTGCTGTTTTAAACTTGCAAAAACATAGAAAAACGCTGTTTTGAACTAGTCAAACTGACAAATTCATGTTTCTTATGTGTGAAACGGCGATTTATTAGAAATGACGATAAAATTGCTGTTTCAAACTTGCAAAAACATAGAAAAACGATGTTTTGAACTATTCAAACTGACAAATTCATGTTTCTTTCGTGCGAAACGGCGATTTATGAGAAATGACGATAAAATTGCTGTTTTAAACTTGCAAAAACATAGAAAAACGCTGTTTTGACTATTCAATCTGACAAATTCATGTTTCTTTCGTGTGAAACGGCGATTTATGAGAAATGGCGATAAAATTGCTGTTTTAAACTTGCAAAAACATAGAAAAACGCTGTTTTCAACTATTCAAACTGATAAATTTATGTTTCTTACGTTGGAAACGGTGGATTTTTGTGAAATTACGATAAAATTGCTGTTTTAAACTAGCAAAAACATTGAAAAACGCTGTTTTCAACTATTCAAACTGACAAATTCATGTTTCTTCAGTGCGAAACGGCGATTTATGAGAAATTACGATAAAATTGCTGTTTTAAACTTGCAAAAACATAGAAAAACGCTGTTTTGGACTATTCAAACTGACAAATTCATGTTTCTTTCGTGTGAAACGGCGATTTATGAGAAATGACGATAAAATTGCTGTTTTAAACTTGCAAAAACGTAGAAAAACGCTGTTTTGAACTACTCAAACTGACATATTCATGTTTCTTTCGTGCAAAACGGCGATTTATGATAAACGACGATAAAATTGCTTTCAAAAACATAGAAAAACGTTGTTTTGATCTATTCAAACTGACAAATTCATGTTTCTTTCGTGTGAAACGGCGATTTATGAGAAATGACGATAAAATTGCTGTTTTAAACTTGCAAAAACATAGAAAAACGCTGTTTTGAACTATTCAAACTGACAAATTCATGTTTCTTACGTGTGAAACGGCGATTTATGAGTAATGACGATAAAATTGCTGTTTCAAACTTGCAAAAACATAGAAAAACCATGTATTGAACTATTCAAACTGACAAATTCATATTTCTTTCGTGCGAAACGGCGATTTATGAGAAATGACGATAAAATTGCTGTTTTAAACTTGCAAAAACATAGAAAAACGCTGTTTTGACTATTCAATCTGTCAAATTCATGTTTCTTTCGTGTGAAACGGCGATTTATGAGAAATGACGATAAAATTGTTGTTTTAAACTTGCAAAAACATAGAAAAACGCTGTTTTGAACTATTCAAACTGACAAATTCTTGTTTCTTTCGTGCGAAACGGCGATTTATGAGAAATGACGATAAAATTGCTGTTTTAAACTTGCAAAAACATAGAAAAACGCTGTTTTCAACTATTCAAACTGATAAATTCATGTGTCTTACGTTGGAAACGGTGGATTTTTGTGAAATCACGATAAAATTGCTGTTTTAAACTTGCAAAAACATTGAAAAACGCTGTTTTCAACTATTCAAACTGACAAATTCATGTTCCTCTCGTGCGAAACGGCGATTTATGAGAAATTACGATAAAATTGCTGTATTAAACTTGCAAAAACATAGAAAAACGCTGTTTTGAACTATTCAAACTGACAAATTCATGTTTCTTTCGTGTGAAACGGCGATTTATGAGAAATGAAGATAAAATTGCTGTTTTAAACTTGCAAAAACATAGAAAAACGCTGTTTTGAACTACTCAAACTGACAAATTCATGTTTCTTCCGTGCGAAACGGCGATTTATGAGAAATTACTATATAATTGCTGTTATAAACTTGCAAAAACATAGAAAAACGCTGTTTTGAACTATTCAAACTGACAAATTCATGTTTCTTTCGTGTGAAACGGCAATTTATGAGAAATGACGATAAAATTGCTGTTTGAAACTTGCAAAAACATAGAAAAACGCTGTTTTGAACTATTCAAACTGACAAATTCATGTTTCTTACGTGTGAAACGGCGATTTATGAGAAATGACGATAAAATTGCTGTTTTAAACTTTCAAAAACATAGAAAAACGCTGTTTTGAACTATTCAAACTGACAAATTCATGTTTCTTTCGTGAGAAACGGCGATTTATGAGAAATGACGATAAAATTGCTGTTTTAAACTTGCAAAAACATAGAAAAACGCTGTTTTCAACTATTCAAACTGATAAATTCATGTTTCTTACGTTCCAAACGGTGGATTTTTGTGAAATCACGATAAAATTGCTGTTTTAAACTTGCAAAAACATTGAAAATCGCTGTTTTCAACTATTCAAACTGACAAATTCATGTTTCTTTAGTGCGAAACGGCGATTTATGAGAAATTACGATAAAATTGCTGTTTTAAACTTGCAAAAACATAAAAAACGCTGTTTTGGACTATTCAAACTGACAAATTCATGTTTCTTTCGTGTAAAACGGCGATTTATGAGAAATGACGATAAAATTGCTGTTTTAAACTTGCAAAAACATAGAAAAACGCTGTTTTGAACTACTCAAACTGACATATTCATGTTTCTTTCGTGCGAAACGGCGATTTATGATAAATGACGATAAAATTGCTTGCAAAAACATAGAAAAACGTTGTTTTGATCTATTCAAACTGACAAATTCATGTTTCTTTCGTGTGAAACGGCGATTTATGAGAAATGACGATAAAATTGCTTTTTTAAACTTGCAAAAACATAGAAAAACGCTGTTTTGAACTATTCAAACTGACAAATTCATGTTTCTTACGTGTGAAACGGCGATTTATGGGAAATGACGATAAAATTGCTGTTTTAAACTTGCAAAAACATAGAAAAACTATGTTTTGAACTATTCAAACTGACAAATTCATGTTTCTTTCGTGCGAAACGGCGATTTATGAGAAATGACGATAAAATTGCTGTTTTAAACTTGCAAAAACATAGAAAAACGCTGTTTTCAACTATTCAAACTGATAAATTCATGTTTCTTACGTTCGAAACGTTGGATTTTTGTGAAATCACGATAAAATTGCTGTTTAAAACTTGCAAAAACATAGAAAAACGCTGTTTTGAACTACTCAAACTGACAAATTCATGTTTCTTCTGTGCGAAACGGCGATTTATGAGAAATTACTATAAAATTGCTGTTATAAACTTGCAAAAACATAGAAAAACGCTGTTTTGAACAATTCAAACTGACAAATTCATGTTTCTTTCGTGTGAAACGGCGATTTATGAGAAATGACGATAAAATTGCTTTTTTAAACTTGCAAAAACATAGAAAAACGCTGTTTTGAACTATTCAAACTGACAAATTCATGTTTCTTCCGTGCGAAACGGCGATTTATGAGAAATTACTATAAAATTGCTGTTATAAACTTGCAAAAACAAAGAAAAACGCTGTTTTGAACTATTCAAACTGACAAATTCATGTTTCTTGCGTGTGAAACGGCGATTTATGAAAAATGACGATAAAATTGCTGTTTTAAACTTGCAAAAACATAGAAAAACGCTGTTTTGAACTATTCAAACTGATAAATTCATGTTTCTTACGTTGGAAACGGTGGATTTTTGTGAAATCACGATAAAATTGCTGTTTTAAACTTGCAAAAACATTGAAAAACGCTGTTTTCAACTATTCAAACTGACAAATTCATGTTTCTTCCGTGCGAAACGGCGATTTATGAGAAATTACGATAAAATTGCTGTTTTAAACTTGCAAAAACATAGAAAAACGCTGTTTTGAACTATTCAAACTGGCAAATTCATGTTTCTTTCGTGTGAAACGGCGATTTATGAGAAATGACGATAAAATTGCTGTTTTAAACTTGCAAAAACATAGAAAAACGCTGTTTTGAACTATTCAAACTGACAAATTCATGTTTCTTTCGTGCGAAACGGCGATTTATGAGAAATGACGATAAAATTGCTGTTTTAAACTTGCAAAAACATAGAAAAACGCTGTTTTCAACTATTCAAACTGATAAATTCATGTTTCTTACGTTCCAAACGGTGGATTTTAGTGAAATCACGAAAAAATTGCTGTTTTAAACTTGCAAAAACATTGAAAAACGCTGTTTTCAACTATTCAAACTGACAAAATCATGTTTCTTCCGTGAGAAACGGCGATCTATGAGAAATTACGATAAAATTGCTGTTTTAAACTTGCAAAAACATAGAAAAACGCTGTTTTGAACTATTCAAACTGACAAATTCATGTTCCTTTCGTGTGAAACGGCGATTTATGAGAAATGACGATAAAATTGCTGTTTTAAACTTGCAAAAACATAGAAAAACGCTGTTTTGAACTACTCAAACTGACAAATTCATATTTCTTTCGTGCGAAACGGCGATTTATGAGAAATGACGATAAAATTGCTGTTTTAAACTTGCAAAAACATAGAAAAACGCTGTTTTCAACTATTCAAACTGATAAATTCATGTTTCTTACGTTCGAAACGGTGGATTTTTGTGAAATCACGATAAAATTGCTGTTTAAAACTTGCAAAAACATAGAAAAACGCTGTTTTGAACTACTCAAACTGACAAATTCATGTTTCTTCTGTGCGAAACGGCGATTTATGAGAAATTACTATAAAATTGCTGTTATAAACTTGCAAAAACATAGAAAAACGCTGTTTTGAACTATTCAAACTGACAAATTCATGTTTCTTTCGTGCGAAACGGCGATTTATGAGAAATGACGATAAAATTGCTGTTTTAAACTTGCAAAAACATAGAAAAACGCTGTTTTGAACTATTCAAACTGACAAATTCATGTTTCTTTTGTGTGAAACGGCGATTTATGAGAAATGACGATAAGATTGTTGTTTTAAACTTGCAAAAACATAGAAAAACGCTGTTTTGAACTATTCAAACTTACAAATTCATGTTTCTTTCGTGCGAAACGGCGATTTATGAGAAATGACGATAAAATTGCTGTTTTAATCTTGCAAAAACATAGAAAAACGCTGTTTTGAACTATTCAAACTGACAAATTCATGTTTCTTCGTGCGAAACGGCGATTTATGAGAAATTACGATAAAATTGCTGTTTTAAACTTGCAAAAACATAGAAAAACGCTGTTTTGAACTATTCAAACTGACAAATTCATGTTTCTTTCGTGCGAAACGGCGATTTATGATAAATGACGATAAAATTGCTGTTTTAAACTTGCAAAAACATAGAAAAACGCTGTTTTGAACTATTCAAACTGACAAATTCATGTTTCTTTTGTGTGAAACGGCGATTTATGAGAAATGACGATAAGATTGTTGTTTTAAACTTGCAAAAACATAGAAAAACGCTGTTTTGAACTATTCAAACTTACAAATTCATGTTTCTTTCGTGCGAAACGGCGATTTATGAGAAATGACGATAAAATTGCTGTTTTAATCTTGCAAAAACATAGAAAAACGCTGTTTTGAACTATCCAAACTGACAAATTCAGTTTTGTGGTTTGGGGTTCGAGGTTTGATGTTTGGGGTTGAGGTTTGGGGTTTGAGGTTTGGGGTTTGAGGTTTGGGTTTGGGGTTCGGTGTTTGAGGTTTGGGGTTCGCGGTTTTAGGTTTGGGGTTGGGGTTCGGTGTTTGAGGTTTGGGGTTAGGGGTTCGAGGTTTGAGGTTTGGGGTTCGAGGTTTGAGGTTTGGGGTTGAGGTTTAAGGTTTGAGGTTTGGGGTTGGGGGTTCGAGTTTTGGGCTTTGGGGTTGAGGTTTGGGGTTGAAGTTTGGGGTTGAGGTTTAGGGGTGAGGTTTGGGGTTCAGGTTTGGGGTTGAGGTTTGGGGTTGAGGTTTGGGGTTGAGGTTTGGGGTTGAGGTTTGGGGTTGAGGTTTGGGGTTTGAGGTTAGGGATTTGGGGTTCGAAGTTTGAGGTTTGGGGTTTGAGGTTTGGGGTTGGGGGTTCGAGTTTTGGGGTTTGGGGTTGAGGTTTGGGGTTGAGGTATTAAACTTGCAAAAACATAGAAAAACGCTCTTTTGAACTATTCAAACTGACAAATTCATGTTTCTTTCGTGTGAAACGGCGATTTATGAGAAATGACGATAAAATTGCTGTTTTAAACTTGCAAAAACATAGAAAAACGCTGTTTTGAACTATTCAAACTGACAAATTCATGTTTCTTTCGTGCGAAACGGCTATTTATGAGAAATGACGATAAAATTGCTGTTTTAAACTTGCAAAAACATAAAAAAACGCTGTTTTTAACTATTCAAACTGATAAATTCATGTTTCTTACGTTCGAAACGGTGGATTTTTGTGAAATCACGATAAAATTGCTGTTTTAAACCTGCAAAAACATAGAAAAACGCTGTTTTGAACTATTCAAACTAATAAATTCATGCTTCTTACGTTGGAAACGGTGGATTTTTGTGAAATCACGTTAAAATTGCTGTTTTAAACTTGCAAAAACATAGAAAAACGCTGTTTTCAACTATTCAAACTGATAAATTCATGTTTCTTACGTTCCAAACGGTGGATTTTAGTGAAATCACGATAAAATTGTTGTTTTAAACTTGCAAAAACATTGAAAAACGCTGTTTTCAACTATTCAAACTGACAAAATCATGTTTCTTCCGTGCGACACGGCGATTTATGAGGAATGACAATAAAATTGCTGTTTTAAACTTGCAAAAACATAGAAAAACGCTGTTTTGAACTATTCAAACTGACAAATTCATGTTTCTTACGTGTGAAACGGCGATTTATGAGAAATGATGATAAAATTGCTGTTTTAAACTTGCAAAAACATAGAAAAACGCTGTTTTGAACTATTCAAACTGACAAATTCATGTTTCTTTCGTGCGAAACGGCGATTTATGAGAAATGACGATAAAATTGCTGTTTTAAACTTGCAAAAACATAGAAAAACGCTGTTTTGAACTATTCAAACTGATAAATTCATGTTTCTTACGTTGGAAACGGTGGATTTTTGTGAAATCACGTTAAAATTGCTGTTTTAAACTTGCAAAAACATAGAAAAACGCTGTTTTGAGCTATTCAAACTGACAAATTCATGTTTCTTTCGTGCAAAACGGCGATTTATGAGAAATGACGATAAAATTGCTGTTTTAAACTTGCAAAAACATAGAAAAACGCTGTTTTCAACTATTCAAACTGATAAATTCATGTTTCTTACGTTCCAAACGGTGGATTTTTGTGAAATCACGATAAAATTGCTGTTTTAAACTTGCAAAAACATTAAAAAACGCTGTTTTCAACTATTCAAACTGACAAATTCAAGTTTCTTCCGTGCGAAACGGCGATTTATGAGAAATTACGATAAAATTGCTGTTTTAAACTTGCAAAAACATAGAAAAACGCTGTTTTAAACTATTCAAACTTACAAATTCATGTTTCTTTCGTGCGAAACGGCGATTTATGATAAATGACGATAAAATTGCTGTTTTAAACTTGCAAAAACATAGAAAAACGCTGTTTTGAACTATTCAAACTGACAAATTCATGTTTCTTTCGTGTGAAACGGCGATTTATGAGAAAGGACGATAAGATTGTTGTTTTAAACTTGCAAAAACATAGAAAAACGCTGTTTTGAACTATTCAAACTGACAAATTCATGTTTCTTTCGTGCAAAACGGCGATTTATGAGAAATGACGATAAAATTGCTGTTTTAATCTTGCAAAAACATAGAAAAACGCTGTTTTGAACTATTCAAACTGACAAATTCATGTTTCTTCGTGCGAAACGGCGATTTATGAGAAATGACGATAAAATTGCTGTTTTAAACTTGCAAAAACATAGAAAAACGCTGTTTTCAACTATTCAAACTGATAAATTCATGTTTCTTACGTTCGAAACGGTGGATTTTTGTGAAATCACGATAAAATTGCTGTTTTAAACTTGCAAAAATATAGAAAAACGCTGTTTTCAACTATTCAAACTGATGAATTCATGTTTCTTACGATGGAAACGGTGGATTTTTGTGAAATCACGATAAAATTACTGTTTTAAACTTGCAAAAACATAGAAAACGCTGTTTTGAACTATCCAAACTGACAAATTCAGTTTTGTGGTTTGGGGTTCGAGGTTTGATGTTTGGGGTTGAGGTTTGGAGTTTGAGGTTTGGGGTTTGAGGTTTGGGTTTGGGGTTCGGTGTTTGAGGTTTGGGGTTCGCGGTTTTAGGTTTGGGGTTGGGGTTCGGTGTTTCAGGTTTGGGGTTAGGGGTTCGAGGTTTGAGGTTTGGGGTTCGAGGTTTGAGGTTTGGGGTTGAGGTTGAAGGTTTGAGGTTTGGGGTTGGGGGTTCGAGTTTTAGGCTTTGGGGTTGAGGTTTGGGGTTGAGGTTTGAGGTTGAGGCTTGGGGTTGAGGTTTGGGGTTGAGGTTTGGGGTTGAGGTTTGGGGTTGAGGTTTGGGGTTGAGGTTTGGGGTTGAGGTTTGGGGTTTGAGGTTAGGGATTTGGGGTTCGAAGTTTGAGGTTTGGGGTTTGAGGTTTGGGGTTGGGGGTTCGAGTTTTGGGGTTTGGGGTTGAGGTTTGGGGTTGAGGTATTAAATTTGCAAAAACATAGAAAAACGCTGTTTTGAACTATTCAAACTGACAAATTCATGTTTCTTTCGTGTGAAACGGCGATTTATGAGAAATGACGATAAAATTGCTGTTTTAAACTTGCAAAAACATAGAAAAACGCTGTTTTGAACTACTAAAACTGACAAATTCATGTTTCTTTCGTGCGAAACGGCGATTTATGATAAATGACGATAAAGTTGCTGTTTTAAACTTGCAAAAACATAGAAAAACGCTGTTTTGAACTATTCAAACTGACAAATTCATGTTTCTTTCGTGTGAAACGGCGATTTATGAGAAATAACGATAAAATTGCTGTTTAAACTTGCAAAAACATAGAAAAACGCTGTTTTGAACTATTCAAACTGACAAATTCATGTTTCTTTCGTGCGAAACGGCGATTTATGAGAAATGACGATAAAATTGCTGTTTTAAACTTGCAAAAACATAGAAAAACGCTGTTTTGACTATTCAATCTGACAAATTCATGTTTCTTTCGTGTGAAACGGCGATTTATGAGAAATGACGATAAAATTGCTGTTTTAAACTTGCAAAAACATAGAAAAACGCTGTTTTGAACTATTCAAATTGACAAATTCTTGTTTCTTTCGTGCGAAACGGCGATTTATGAGAAATGACGATAAAATTGCTGTTTTAAACTTGCAAAAACATAGAAAAACGCTGTTTTCAACTATTCAAACTGATAAATTCATGTTTCTTACTTTGGAAACGGTGGATTTTTGTGAAATCACGATAAAATTGCTGTTTTAAACTTGCAAAAACATTGAAAAACGCGGTTTTCAACTATTCAAACTGACAAATTCATGTTTCTTTCGTGCGAAACGGCGATTTATGAGAAATTACGATAAAATTGCTGTTTTAAACTTGCAAAAACATAGAAAAACGCTGTTTTGAACTATTCAAACTGACAAATTCATGTTTCTTTCGTGTGAAACGGCGATTTATGAGAAATGACGATAAAATTGCTGTTTTAAACTTGCCAAAACATAGAAAAACGCTGTTTTGAACTACTCAAACTGACAAATTCATGTTTCTTCCGTGCGAAACGGCGATTTATGAGAAATTACTATATAATTGCTGTTATAAACTTGCAAAAACATAGAAAAACGCTGTTTTGAACTATTCAAACTGACAAATTGATGTTTCTTTCGTGTGAAACGGCAATTTATGAGAAATGACGATAAAATTGCTGTTTTAAACTTGCAAAAACATAGAAAAACGCTGTTTGGAACTATTCAAACTGACAAATTCATGTTTCTTACGTGTGAAACGGCGATTTATGAGAAATGACGATAAAATTGCTGTTTTAAACTTGCAAAAACATAGAAAAACGCTGTTTTGAACTATTCAAACTGACAAATTCATGTTTCTTTCGTGAGAAACGGCGATTTATGAAAAATGACGATAAAATTGCTGTTTTAAACTTGCAAAAACATAGAAAAACGCTGTTTTGAACTATTCAAACTGACAAATTCATGTTTCTTTCGTGTGAAACGGCGATTTATGAGAAATGACGATAAAATTGCTGTTTTAAACTTGCAAAAACATAGAAAAACGCTGTTTTGAACTATTCAAACTGACAAATTCATGTTTCTTTCGTGCGAAACGGCTATTTATGAGAAATGACGATAAAATTGCTGTTTTAAACTTGCAAAAACATAAAAAAACGCTGTTTTCAACTATTGAAACTGACAAATTCATGTTTCTTTCGTGCGAAACGGCGATTTATGAGAAATGACGATAAAATTGCTGTTTTAAACTTGCAAAAACATAGAAAAACGCTGTTTTGAACTATTCAAACTGATAAATTCATGTTTCTTACGTTGGAAACGGTGGATTTTTGTGAAATCACGTTAAAATTGCTGTTTTAAATTTGCAAAAACATAGAAAAACGCTGTTTTGAGCTATTCAAACTGACAAATTCATGTTTCTTTCGTGCAAAACGGCGATTTATGAGAAATGACGATAAAATTGCTGTTTTAAACTTGCAAAAACATAGAAAAACGCTGTTTTCAACTATTCAAACTGATAAATTCATGTTTCTTACGTTCCAAACGGTGGATTTTTGTGAAATCACGATAAAATTGCTGTTTTAAACTTGCAAAAACATTAAAAAACGCTGTTTTCAACTATTCAAACTGACAAATTCAAGTTTCTTCCGTGCGAAACGGCGATTTATAAGAAATTACGATAAAATTGCTGTTTTAAACTTGCAAAAACATAGAAAAACGCTGTTTTAAACTATTCAACCTGACAAATTCATGTTTCTTTCGTGCGAAACGGCGATTTATGATAAATGACGAAAAAATTGCTGTTTTAAACTTGCAAAAACATAGAAAAACGCTGTTTTGAACTATTCAAACTGACAAATTCATGTTTCTTTCGTGTGAAACGGCGATTTATGAGAAATGACGATAAGATTGTTGTTTTAAACTTGCAAAAACATAGAAAAACGCTGTTTTGAACTATTCAAACTGACAAATTCATGTTTCTTTCGTGCAAAACGGCGATTTATGAGAAATGACGATAAAATTGCTGTTTTAATCTTGCAAAAACATAGAAAAACGCTGTTTTGAACTATTCAAACTGACAAATTCATGTTTCTTCGTGCGAAACGGCGATTTATGAGAAATGACGATAAAATTGCTGTTTTAAACTTGCAAAAACATAGAAAAACGCTGTTTTCAACTATTCAAACTGATAAATTCATGTTTCTTACGTTTGAAACGGTGGATTTTTGTGAAATCACGATAAAATTGCTGTTTTAAACTTGCAAAAATATAGAAAAACGCTGTTTTCAACTATTCAAACTGATAAATTCATGTTTCTTACGATGGAAACGGTGGATTTTTGTGAAATCACGATAAAATTACTGTTTTAAACTTGCAAAAACATAGAAAACGCTGTTTTGAACTATCCAAACTGACAAATTCAGTTTTGTGGTTTGGGGTTCGAGGTTTGATGTTTGGGGTTGAGGTTTGGAGTTTGAGGTTTGGGGTTTGAGGTTTGGGTTTGGGGTTCGGTGTTTGAGGTTTGGGGTTCGCGGTTTTAGGTTTGGGGTTGGGGTTCGGTGTTTCAGGTTTGGGGTTAGGGGATCGAGGTTTGAGGTTTGGGGTTCGAGGTTTGAGGTTTGGGGTTGAGGTTTAAGGTTTGAGGTTTGGGGTTGGGGGTTCGAGTTTTAGGCTTTGGGGTTGAGGTTTGGGGTTGAGGTTTGGGGTTGAGGCTTGGGGTTGAGGTTTGGGGTTGAGGTTTGGGGTTGAGGTTTGGGGTTGAGGTTTGGGGTTGAGGTTTGGGGTTGAGGTTTGGGGTTTGAGGTTAGGGATTTGGGGTTCGAAGTTTGAGGTTTGGGGTTTGAGGTTTGGGGTTGGGGGTTCGAGTTTTGGGGTTTGGGGTTGAGGTTTGGGGTTGAGGTATTAAATTTGCAAAAACATAGAAAAACGCTGTTTTGAACTATTCAAACTGACAAATTCATGTTTCTTTCGTGCGAAACGGCGATTTATGAGAAATGACGATAAAATTGCTGTTTTAAACTTGCAAAAACATAGAAAAACGCTGTTTTGACTATTCAATCTGACAAATTCATGTTTCTTTCGTGTGAAACGGCGATTTATGAGAAATGACGATAAAATTGCTGTTTTAAACTTGCAAAAACATAGAAAAACGCTGTTTTGAACTATTCAAATTGACAAATTCTTGTTTCTTTCGTGCGAAACGGCGATTTATGAGAAATGACGATAAAATTGCTGTTTTAAACTTGCAAAAACATAGAAAAACGCTGTTTTCAACTATTCAAACTAATAAATTCATGTTTCTTACTTTGGAAACGGTGGATTTTTGTGAAATCACGATAAAATTGCTGTTTTAAACTTGCAAAAACATTGAAAAACGCTGTTTTCAACTATTCAAACTGACAAATTCATGTTTCTTCAGTGCGAAACGGCGATTTATGAGAAATTACTATAAAATTGCTGATTTAAACTTGCAAAAACATAGAAAAACGCTGTTTAAGACTATTCAAACTGACAAATTTATGTTTCTTCCGTGTGAAACGGCGATTTATGAGAAATGACGATAAAATTGCTTTTTTAAACTTGCAAAAACATAGAAAAACGCTGTTTTTAACTATTCAAACTGATAAATTCATGTTTCTTACGTTCCAAACGGTGGATTTTTGTGAAATCACGATAAAATTGCTGTTTTAAACTTGCAAAAACATTGAAAAACGCTGTTTTCAACTATTCAAACAGACAAATTCATGTTTCTTCAGTGCGAAACGGCGATTTATGAGAAATTACGATAAAATTGCTGTTTTAAACTTGCAAAAACATAGAAAATTGTTGTTTTGATCTATTCAAACTGACAAATTCATGTTTCTTTCGTGTGAAACGGCGATTTATGAGAAATGACGATAAAATTGCTGTTTTAAACTTGCAAAAACATAGAAAAACGCTGTTTTGAACTATTCAAACTGACAAATTCATGTTTCTTACGTGTGAAACGGCGATTTATGAGAAATGACGATAAAATTGCTGTTTTAAACTTGCAAAAACATAGAAAAACGATGTTTTGAACTATTCAAACTGACAAATTCATGTTTCTTTCGTGCGAAACGGCGATTTATGATAAATGACGAAAAAATTGCTGTTTTAAACTTGCAAAAACATAGAAAAACGCTGTTTTGAACTATTCAAACTGACAAATTCATGTTTCTTTCGTGTGAAACGGCGATTTATGAGAAATGACGATAAAATTGCTGTTTTAAACTTGCAAAAACATAGAAAAACGCTGTTTTCAACTATTCAAACTGATAAATTCATGTTTCTTACGTTCGAAACGGTGGATTTTTGTGAAATCACGATAAAATTACTGTTTTAAACTTGCAAAAACATAGAAAACGCTGTTTTGAACTATCCAAACTGACAAATTCAGTTTTGTGGTTTGGGGTTCGAGGTTTGATGTTTGGGGTTGAGGTTTGGAGTTTGAGGTTTGGGGTTTGAGGTTTGGGTTTGGGGTTCGGTGTTTGAGGTTTGGGGTTCGCGGTTTTAGGTTTGGGGTTGGGGTTCGGTGTTTCAGGTTTGGGGTTAGGGGATCGAGGTTTGAGGTTTGGGGTTCGAGGTTTGAGGTTTGGGGTTGAGGTTTAAGGTTTGAGGTTTGGGGTTGGGGGTTCGAGTTTTGGGCGTTGGGGTTGAGGTTTGGGGTTGAGGTTTGGGGTTGAGGCTTGGGGTTGAGGTTTGGGGTTGAGGTTTGGGGTTGAGGTTTGGGGTTGAGGTTTGGGGTTGAGGTTTGGGGTTGAGGTTTGGGGTTTGAGGTTAGGGATTTGGGGTTCGAAGTTTGAGGTTTGGGGTTTGAGGTTTGGGGTTAGGGGTTCGAGTTTTGGGGTTTGGGGTTGAGGTTTGGGGTTGAGGTATTAAATTTGCAAAAACATAGAAAAACGCTGTTTTGAACTATTCAAACTGACAAATTCATGTTTCTTTCGTGTGAAACGGCGATTTATGAGAAATGACGATAAAATTGCTGTTTTAAACTAGCAAAAACATAGAAAAACGCTGTTTTGAACTACTAAAACTGACAAATTCATGTTTCTTTCGTGCGAAACGGCGATTTATGATAAATGACGATAAAATTGCTGTTTTAAACTTGCAAAAACATAGAAAAACGCTGTTTTGAACTATTCAAACTGACAAATTCATGTTTCTTTCGTGTGAAACGGCGATTTATGAGAAATAACGATAAAATTGCTGTTTAAACTTGCAAAAACATAGAAAAACGCTGTTTTGAACTATTCAAACTGACAAATTCATGTTTCTTTCGTGCGAAACGGCGATTTATGAGAAATGACGATAAAATTGCTGTTTTAAACTTGCAAAAACATAGAAAAACGCTGTTTTGACTATTCAATCTGACAAATTCATGTTTCTTTCGTGTGAAACGGCGATTTATGAGAAATGACGATAAAATTGCTGTTTTAAACTTGCAAAAACATAGAAAAACGCTGTTTTGAACTATTCAAATTGACAAATTCTTGTTTCTTTCGTGCGAAACGGCGATTTATGAGAAATGACGATAAAATTGCTGTTTTAAACTTGCAAAAACATAGAAAAACGCTGTTTTCAACTATTCAAACTAATAAATTCATGTTTCTTACTTTGGAAATGGTGGATTTTTGTGAAATCACGATAAAATTGCTGTTTTAAACTTGCAAAAACATTGAAAAACGCTGTTTTCAACTATTCAAACTGACAAATTCATGTTTCTTCAGTGCGAAACGGCGATTTATGAGAAATTACTATAAAATTGCTGATTTAAACTTGCAAAAACATAGAAAAACGCTGTTTTGGACTATTCAAACTGACAAATTTATGTTTCTTCCGTGTGAAACGGCGATTTATGAGAAATGACGATAAAATTGCTTTTTTAAACTTGCAAAAACATAGAAAAACGCTGTTTTTAACTATTCAAACTGATAAATTCATGTTTCTTACGTTCCAAACGGTGGATTTTTGTGAAATCACGATAAAATTGCTGTTTTAAACTTGCAAAAACATTGAAAAACGCTGTTTTCAACTATTCAAACAGACAAATTCATGTTTCTTCAGTGCGAAACGGCGATTTATGAGAAATTACGATAAAATTGCTGTTTTAAACTTGCAAAAACATAGAAAAACGTTGTTTTGATCTATTCAAACTGACAAATTCATGTTTCTTTCGTGTGAAACGGCGATTTATGAGAAATGACGATAAAATTGCTGTTTTAAACTTGCAAAAACATAGAAAAACGCTGTTTTGAACTATGCAAACTGACAAATTCATGTTTCTTACGTGTGAAACGGCGATTTATGAGAAATGACGATAAAATTGCTGTTTTAAACTTGCAAAAACATAGAAAAACGATGTTTTGAACTATTCAAACTGACAAATTCATGTTTCTTTCGTGCGAAACGGCGATTTATGAGAAATGACGATAAAATTGCTGTTTTAAACTGGCAAAAACATAAAAAACGCTGTTTTCAACTATTCAAACTGATAAATTCTTGTTTCTTACTTTCGAAACGGTGGATTTTTGTGAAATCACGATAAAATTGCTGTTTAAAACTTGCAAAAACATAGAAAAACGCTGTTTTGAACTACTCAAACTGACAAATTCATGTTTCTTCTGTGCGAAACGGCGATTTATGAGAAATTACTATAAAATTGCTGTTATAAACTTGCAAAAACATAGAAAAACGCTGTTTTGAACAATTCAAACTGACAAATTCATGTTTCTTTCGTGTGAAACGGCGATTTATGAGAAATGACGATAAAATTGCTGTTTTAAACTTGCAAAAACATAGAAAAACGCTGTTTTGAACTACTCAAACTGACAAATTCATGTTTCTTCCGTGCGAAACGGCGATTTATGAGAAATTACTATAAAATTGCTGTTATAAACTTGCAAAAACATAGAAAAACGCTGTTTTGAACTATTCAAACTGACAAATTCATGTTTCTTTCGTGTGAAACGGCGATTTATGAGAAATGACGATAAAATTGCTGTTTTAAACTTGCAAAAACATAGAAAAACGCTGTTTTGAACTATTCAAACTGACAAATTCATGTTTCTTACGTGTGAAACGGCGATTTATGAGAAATGACGATAAAATTGCTGTTTTAAACTTGCAAAAACATAGAAAAACGATGTTTTGAACTATTCAAACTGACAAATTCATGTTTATTTCGTGAGAAACGGCGATTTATGAGAAATGACGATAAAATTGCTGTTTTAAACTTGCAAAAACATAGAAAAACGCTGTTTTCAACTATTCAAACTGATAAATTCATGTTTCTTACGTTCCAAACGGTGGATTTTTGTGAAATCACGATAAAATTGCTGTTTTAAACTTGCAAAAACATTGAAAAACGCTGTTTTCAACTATTCAAACTGACAAATTCATGTTTCTTCAGTGCGAAACGGCGATTTATGAGAAATTACGATAAAATTGCTGTTTTAAACTTGCAAAAACATAGAAAAACGCTGTTTTGATCTATTCAAACTGACAAATTCATGTTTCTTTCGTGTGAAACGGCGATTTATGAGAAATGACGATAAAATTGCTGTTTTAAACTTGCAAAAACATAGAAAAACTCTGTTTTGAACTATTCAAACTGACAAATTCATGTTTCTTACGTGTGAAAGGCCGATTTATGAGAAATGACGATAAAATTGCTGTTTTGAACTTGCAAAAACATAGAAAAACGATGTTTTGAACTATTCAAACTGACAAATTCATGTTTCTTTCGTGCGAAACGGCGATTTATGAGAAATGACGATAAAATTGCTGTTTTAAACTTGCAAAAACATAGAAGAACGCTGTTTTCAACTATTCAAACTGATAAATTCTTGTTTCTTACGTTCGAAACGGTGGATTTTTGTGAAATCACGATAAAATTGCTGTTTAAAACTTGCAAAAACATAGAAAAACGCTGTTTTGAACTACTCAAACTGACAAATTCATGTTTCTTCTGTGCGAAACGGCGATTTATGAGAAATTACTATAAAATTGCTGTTATAAACTTGCAAAAACATAGAAAAACGCTGTTTTGAACAATTCAAACTGACAAATTCATGTTTCTTTCGTGTGAAACGGCGATTTATGAGAAATGACGATAAAATTGCTGTTTTAAACTTGCAAAAACATAGAAAAACGCTGTTTTGAACTACTCAAACTGACAAATTCATGTTTCTTCCGTGCGAAACGGCGATTTATGAGAAATTACTATAAAATTGCTGTTTTAAACTTGCAAAAACATAGAAAAACGCTGTTTTGAACTACTCAAACTGACAAATTCATGTTTCTTTCGTGCGAAACGGCGATTTATGATAAATGACGATAAAATTGTTGTTTTAAACTTGCAAAAACATAGAAAAACGCTGTTTTGAACTATTCAAACTGACAAATTCATGTTTCTTTCGTGAGAAACGGCGATTTATGAGAAATGACGATAAAATTGCTGTTTTAAACTTGCAAAAACATAGAAAAACGCTGTTTTCAACTATTCAAACTGATAAATTCATGTTTCTTACGTTCCAAACGGTGGATTTTTGTGAAATCACGATAAAATTGCTGTTTTAAACTTGCAAAAACATTGAAAATCGCTGTTTTCAACTATTCAAACTGACAAATTCATGTTTCTTCAGTGCGAAACGGCGATTTATGAGAAATTACGATAAAATTGCTGTTTTAAACTTGCAAAAACATAGAAAAACGCTGTTTTGGACTATTCAAACTGACAAATTCATGTTTCTTTCGTGTAAAACGGCGATTTATGAGAAATGACGATAAAATTGCTGTTTTAAACTTGCAAAAACATAGAAAAACGCTGTTTTGAACTACTCAAACTGACATATTCATGTTTCTTTCGTGCGAAACGGCGATTTATGATAAATGACGATAAAATTGCTTGCAAAAACATAGAAAAACGTTGTTTTGATCTATTCAAACTGACAAATTCATGTTTCTTTCGTGTGAAACGGCGATTTATGAGAAATGACGATAAAATTGCTGTTTTAAACTTGCAAAAACATAGAAAAACGCTGTTTTGAACTATTCAAACTGACAAATTCATGTTTCTTACGTGTGAAACGGCGATTTATGGGAAATGACGATAAAATTGCTGTTTTAAACTTGCAAAAACATAGAAAAACGATGTTTTGAACTATTCAAACTGACAAATTCATGTTTCTTTCGTGCGAAACGGCGATTTATGAGAAATGACGATAAAATTGCTGTTTTAAACTTGCAAAAACATAGAAAAACGCTGTTTTCAACTATTCAAACTGATAAATTCATGTTTCTTACGTTCGAAACGGTGGATTTTTGTGAAATCACGATAAAATTGCTGTTTAAAACTTGCAAAAACATAGAAAAACGCTGTTTTGAACTACTCAAACTGACAAATTCATGTTTCTTCTGTGCGAAACGTCGATTTATGAGAAATTACTATAAAATTGCTGTTATAAACTTGCAAAAACATAGAAAAACGCTGTTTTGAACAATTCAAACTGACAAATTCATGTTTCTTTCGTGTGAAACGGCGATTTATGAGAAATGACGATAAAATTGCTTTTTTAAACTTGCAAAAACATAGAAAAACGCTGTTTTGAACTATTCAAACTGACAAATTCATGTTTCTTCCGTGCGAAACGGCGATTTATGAGAAATTACTATAAAATTGCTGTTATAAACTTGCAAAAACAAAGAAAAACGCTGTTTTGAACTATTCAAACTGACAAATTCATGTTTCTTTCGTGTGAAACGGCGATTTATGAGAAATGACGATAAAATTGCTGTTTTAAACTTGCAAAAACATAGAAAAACGCTGTTTTGAACTATTCAAACTGACAAATTCATGTTTCTTACGTGTGAAACGGCGATTTATGAGAAATGACGATAAAATTGCTGTTTTAAACTTGCAAAAACATAGAAAAACGATGTTTTGAACTATTCAAACTGACAAATTCATGTTTCTTTCGTGCGAAACGGCGATTTATGAGAAATGACGATAAAATTGCTGTTTTAAACTTGCAAAAACATAGAAAAACGCTGTTTTCAAATATTCAAACTGATAAATTCATGTTTCTTACGTTCGAAACGGTGGATTTTTGTGAAATCACGATAAAATTGCTGTTAAAAACTTGCAAAAACATAGAAAAACGCTGTTTTGAACTACTCAAACTGACAAATTCATGTTTCTTCTGTGCGAAACGGCGATTTATGAGAAATTACTATAATATTGCTGTTATAAACTTGCAAAAACATAGAAAAACGCTGTTTTGAACAATTCAAACTGACAAATTCATGTTTCTTTCGTGTGAAACGGCGATTTATGAGAAATGACGATAAAGTTGCTGTTTTAAACTTGCAAAAACTTAGAAAAACGCTGTTTTGAACTACTCAAACTGACAAATTCATGTTTCTTCCGTGCGAAACGGCGATTTATGAGAAATTACTATAAAATTGCTGTTATAAACTTGCAAAAACATAGAAAAACGCTGTTTTGAACTATTCAAACTGACAAATTTATGTTTCTTTCGTGTGAAACGGCGATTTATGAGAAATGACGATAAAATTGCTGTTTTAAACTTGCAAAAACATAGAAAAACGCTGTTTTCAACTATTCAAACTGATAAATTCATGTTTCTTAAGTTCGAAACGGTGGATTTTTGTGAAATCACGATAAAATTGCTGTTTTAAACTTGAAAAAACATAGAAAAACGCTGTTTTGAACCATTCAAACTGATAAATTCATGTTTCTTACGTTGGAAACGGTGGATTTTTGTGAAATCACGATAAAATTGCTGTTTTAAACTTGCAAAAACATTGAAAAACGCTGTTTTCAACTATTCAAACTGACAAATTCATGTTTCTTCCGTGCGAAACGGCGATTTATGAGAAATTACGATAAAATTGCTGTTTTAAACTTGCAAAAACATAGAAAAACGCTGTTTTGAACTATTCAAACTGACAAATTCATGTTTCTTTCGTGTGAAACGGCGATTTATGAGAAATAACGATAAAATTGCTGTTTTAAACTTGCAAAAACATAGAAAAACGCTGTTTTGAACTACTCAAACTGACAAATTCATGTTTCTTCCGTGCGAAACGGCGATTTATGAGAAATTACTATAAAATTGCTGTTATAAACTTGCAAAAACATAGAAAAACGCTGTTTTGAACTATTCAAACTGACAAATTCATGTTTCTTTCGTGTGAATCGGCGATTTATGAGAAATGACGATAAAATTGCTGTTTTAAACTTGCAAAAACTTAGAAAAACGCTGTTTTGAACTATTCAAACTGACAAATTCATGTTTCTTACGTTACAAACGGTGGATTTTTGTGAAATCACGATAAAATTGCTGTTTTAAACTTGCAAAAACATTGAAAAACGCTGTTTTCAACTATTCAAACTGACAAATTCATGTTTCTTCCGTGCGAAACGGCGATTTATGAGAAATTACGATAAAATTGCTGTTTTAAACTTGCAAAAACATAGAAAAACGCTGTTTTGATCTATTCAAACTGACAAATTCATGTTTCTTTCGTGTGAAACGGCGATTTATGAGAAATGACGATAAAATTGCTGTTTTAAACTTGCAAAAACATAGAAAAACGCTGTTTTGAACTACTTAAACTGACAAATTCATGTTTCTTTCGTGCGAAACGGCGATTTATGATAAATGACGATAAAATTGCTGTTTTAAACTTGCAAAAACATTGAAAAACGCTGTTTTAAACTGTTCAAACTGACAAATTCATGTTTATTTCGTGCGAAACGGCGATTTATAAGAAATGACGATAAAATTGCTGTTTTAAACTTGCAAAAACATAGAAAAACGCTGTTTTCAACTATTCAAACTGATAAATTCATGTTTCTTACGTTCGAAACGGTGGATTTTTGTGAAATCACGATAAAATTGCTGTTTTAAACTTGCAAAAACATAGAAAAACGCTGTTTTGAACTATTCAAACTGATAAATTCATGTTTCTTACGTTGGAAACGAGGATTTTTGTGAAATCACGATAAAATTGCTGTTTTAAACTTGCAAAAACATTGAAAAACGCTGTTTTCAACTATTCAAACTGACAAATTCATGTTTCTTCCGTGCGAAACGGCGATTTATGAGAAATTACGATAAAATTGCTGTTTTAAACTTGCAAAAACATAGAAAAACGCTGTTTTGAACTATTCAAACTGGCAAATTCATGTTTCTTTCGTGTGAAACGGCGATTTATGAGAAATGACGATAAAATTGCTGTTTTAAACTTGCAAAAACATAGAAAAACGCTGTTTTGAACTATTCAAACTGACAAATTCATGTTTCTTTCGTGCGAAACGGCGATTTATGAGAAATGACGATAAAATTGCTGTTTTAAACTTGCAAAAACTTAGAAAAACGCTGTTTTCAACTATTCAAACTGATAAATTCATGTTTCTTACGTTCCAAACGGTGGATTTTAGTGAAATCACGATAAAATTGCTGTTTTAAACTTGCAAAAACATTGAAAAACGCTGTTTTCAACTATTCAAACTGACAAAATCATGTTTCTTCCGTGCGAAACGGCGATTTATGAGAAATTACGATAAAATTGCTGTTTTAAACTTGCAAAAACATAGAAAAACGCTGTTTTGAACTATTCAAACTGACAAACTCATGTTCCTTTCGTGTGAAACGGCGATTTATGAGAAATGACGATAAAATTGCTGTTTTAAACTTGCAAAAACATAGAAAAACGCTGTTTTGAACTACTCAAACTGACAAATTCATGTTTCTTCCGTGCGAAACGGCGATTTATGAGAAATTACTATAAAATTGCTATTTTAAACTTGCAAAAACATAGAAAAACGCTGTTTTGAACTATTCAAACTGACAAATTCATGTTTCTTTCGTGTGAAACGGCGATTTATGAGAAATGACGATAAAATTGCTGTTTTAAACTTGCAAAAACATAGAAAAACGCTGTTTTGAACAATTAAAACTGACAAATTCATGTTTCTTTCGTGCGAAACGGCGATTTATGAGAAATGACGATAAAATTGCTGTTTTAAACTTGCAAAAACATAGAAAAACGCTGTTTTCAAGTATTCAAACTGATAAATTCATGTTTTTTACGTTCGAAACGGTGGATTTTTGTGAAATCACGATAAAATTGCTGTTTTAAACTTGCAAAAACATAGAAAAACGCTGTTTTGAACTACTCGAACTGACAAATTCATGTTTCTTCCGTGCGAAACGGCGATTTATGAGAAATGACGATAAAATTGCTGTTTTAAACTTGCAAAAACATAGAAAAACGCTGTTTTGAACTATTCAAACTGACAAATTCATGTTTCTTTCGTGTGAAACGGCGATTTATGAGAAATGACGATAAAATTGCTGTTTTAAACTTGCAAAAACATAGAAAAACGCTGTTTTGAACTACTCAAACTGACAAATTCATGTTTCTTTCGTGCGAAACGGCGATTTATGATAAATGACGATAAAATTGCTGTTTTAACTTGCAAAAACATAGAAAAACGCTGTTTTGAACTATTCAAACTGACAAATTCATGTTTCTTTCGTGTGAAACGGCGATTTATGAGAAATGACGATAAAATTGCTGTTTTAAACATGCAAAAACATAGAAAAACGCTGTTTTGAACTATTCAAACTGACAAATTCATGTTTCTTTCGTGTGAAACGGCGATTTATGAGAAATGACGATAAAATTGCTGTTTTAAACTTGCAAAAACATAGAAAAACGCTGATTTGAAACTTGCAAAAACATAGAAAAACGTTGTTTTGAACTATTCAAACTGACAAATTCATGATTCTTTCGTGTGAAACGGCGATTTATAAGAAATGACGATAAAATTGCTGTTTTAAACATGCAAAAACATAGAAAAACGCTGTTTTGAACTATTCAAACTGACAAATTCATGTTTCTTTCGTGTGAAACGGCGATTTATGAGAAATGACGATAAAATTGCTGTTTTATACTTGCAAAAACATAGAAAAACGCTGTTTTGAACTATTCAAACTGACAAATTCATGTTTCTTTCGTGCGAAACGGCGATTTATGAGAAATGACGATAAAATTGCTGTTTTAAACTTGCAAAAACATAAAAAAACGCTGTTTACAACTATTCAAACTGATAAATTCATGTTTCTTACGTTCAAAACGGTGGATTTTTGTGAAATCACGATAAAATTGCTGTTTTAAACTTGCAAAAACATAGAAAAACGCTGTTTTGAACTATTCAAACTGATAAATTCATGCTTCTTACGTTGGAAACGGTGGATTTTTGTGAAATCACGATAAAATTGCTGTTTTAAACTTGCAAAAACATAGAAAAACGCTGTTTTGAACTATTCAAACTGACAAATTCTTGTTTCTTTCGTGCGAAACGGCGATTTATGAGAAATGACGATAAAATTGCTGTTTTAAACTTGCAAAAACATAGAAAAACGCTGTTTTCAACTATTCAAACTGACAAATTCATGTTTCTTACGTTGGAAACGGTGGATTTTTGTGAAATCACGATAAAATTGCTGTTTTAAACTTGCAAAAACATTGAAAAACGCTGTTTTCAACTATTCAAATTGACAAATTCATGTTTCTTCCGTGCGAAACGGCGATTTATGAGAAATTACGATAAAATTGCTGTTTTAAACTTGCAAAAACATAGAAAAACGCTGTTTTGAACTATTCAAACTGGCAAATTCATGTTTCTTTCGTGTGAAACGGCGATTTATGAGAAATGACGATAAAATTGCTGTTTTAAACTTGCAAAAACATAGAAAAACGCTGTTTTGAACTACTCAAACTGACAAATTCATGTTTCTTCTGTGCGAAACGGCGATTTATGAGAAATTACTATAAAATTGCTGTTATAAACTTGCAAAAACATAGAAAAACGCTGTTTTGAACAATTCAAACTGACAAATTTATGTTTCTTTCGTGTGAAACGGCGATTTATGAGAAATGACGATAAAATTGCTGTTTTAAACTTGCAAAAACTTAGAAAAACGCTGTTTTGAACTACTCAAACTGACAAATTCATGTTTCTTCTGTGCGAAACGGCGATTTATGAGAAATTACTATAAAATTGCTGTTATAAACTTGCAAAAACATAGAAAAACGCTGTTTTGAACAATTCAAACTGACAAATTTATGTTTCTTTCGTGTGAAACGGCGATTTATGAGAAATGACGATAAAATTGCTGTTTTAAACTTGCAAAAACATAGAAAAACGCTGTTTTCAACTATTCAAACTGATAAATTCATGTTTCTTAAGTTCGAAACGGTGGATTTTTGTGAAATCACGATAAAATTGCTGTTTTAAACTTGAAAAAACATAGAAAAACGCTGTTTTGAACCATTCAAACTGATAAATTCATGTTTCTTACGTTGGAAACGGTGGATTTTTGTGAAATCACGATAAAATTGCTGTTTTAAACTTGCAAAAACATTGAAAAACGCTGTTTTCAACTATTCAAACTGACAAATTCATGTTTCTTCCGTGCGAAACGGCGATTTATGAGAAATTACGATAAAATTGCTGTTTTAAACTTGCAAAAACATAGAAAAACGCTGTTTTGAACTATTCAAACTGACAAATTCATGTTTCTTTCGTGTGAAACGGCGATTTATGAGAAATAACGATAAAATTGCTGTTTTAAACTTGCAAAAACATAGAAAAACGCTGTTTTGAACTACTCAAACTGACAAATTCATGTTTCTTCCGTGCGAAACGGCGATTTATGAGAAATTACTATAAAATTGCTGTTATAAACTTGCAAAAACATAGAAAAACGCTGTTTTGAACTATTCAAACTGACAAATTCATGTTTCTTTCGTGTGAATCGGCGATTTCTGAGAAATGACGATAAAATTGCTGTTTTAAACTTGCAAAAACATAGAAAAACGCTGTTTTGAACTATTCAAACTGACAAATTCATGTTTCTTACGTTACAAACGGTGGATTTTTGTGAAATCACGATAAAATTGCTGTTTTAAACTTGCAAAAACATTGAAAAACGCTGTTTTCAACTATTCAAACTGACAAATTCATGTTTCTTCCGTGCGAAACGGCGATTTATGAGAAATTACGATAAAATTGCTGTTTTAAACTTGCAAAAACATAGAAAAACGCTGTTTTGATCTATTCAAACTGACAAATTCATGTTTCTTTCGTGTGAAACGGCGATTTATGAGAAATGACGATAAAATT
Organism: Poecilus cupreus; assembly: GCA_963942605.1. Taxonomy (NCBI): domain Eukaryota; kingdom Metazoa; phylum Arthropoda; class Insecta; order Coleoptera; family Carabidae; genus Poecilus; species Poecilus cupreus. The sequence goes on along the minus strand of CAWWDY010001746.1, from coordinate 22,305 downwards.
GCTGTTTTAAACTTGCAAAAACATAGAAAAACGCTGTTTTGAACTACTTAAACTGACAAATTCATGTTTCTTTCGTGCGAAACGGCGATTTATGATAAATGACGATAAAATTGCTGTTTTAAACTTGCAAAAACATTGAAAAACGCTGTTTTGAACTGTTCAAACTGACAAATTCATGTTTCTTTCGTGCGAAACGGCGATTTATAAGAAATGACGATAAAATTGCTGTTTTAAACTTGCAAAAACATAGAAAAACGCTGTTTTCAACTATTCAAACTGATAAATTCATGTTTCTTACGTTCGAAACGGTGGATTTTTGTGAAATCACGATAAAATTGCTGTTTTAAACTTGCAAAAACATAGAAAAACGCTGTTTTGAACTATTCAAACTGATAAATTCATGTTTCTTACGTTGGAAACGGGAATTTTTGTGAAATCACGATAAAATTGCTGTTTTAAACTTGCAAAAACATTGAAAAACGCTGTTTTCAACTATTCAAACTGACAAATTCATGTTTCTTCCGTGCGAAACGGCGATTTATGAGAAATTACGATAAAATTGCTGTTTTAAACTTGCAAAAACATAGAAAAACGCTGTTTTGAACTATTCAAACTGGCAAATTCATGTTTCTTTCGTGTGAAACGGCGATTTATGAGAAATGACGATAAAATTGCTGTTTTAACCTTTCTACTATGGAAAACTCCTGCATACACCTATAATATATGGGTCCAAGCGGACCCAGTGCCTATTATACAATCTTTTATTGATATTTATATAATAAATATTTTATTTATTGATTCTAGAAATAAAAAATTGCAAATATAAATTTAGGTTATTTATTGTTAAGTTTAAAACATAATACATAAAGATTTAATATTATTATAATGTCTGTTTTTCCTATAACAAATTTTAGATTTAATGAGTTTTAGTTTACACACTCTTTGCAGTACATGTTCGTATGTTCTGGACAAATAAAACCTTTACACGAAGAACATTTGACACGTGATTTTCTGTCTTTTTTCCATCCACAGTCTTTACATCTACCGCGCTTACTGGACTCTTGTGTATCTCCACTGGTTCCAGCTACTGCATGCAATTTAACTATTATATTTTTTGGGACATTTTGCGACATACGGTGTTCTCGACACTTTTTTGTTAGATTGTACCCTAACTCCTTGAGAAAAATGCGCCTTTTGTAAAGCTTGTTTTCATTATATTGTGGATTGATGTGCATATACACCACATATGCATTAATTGCTGCCAAATCTAGAATATTATAGAATATACATACAGGCCACCTTTTAGTTCCTCTTTTGCATGTATAGGTCGATGCTAATTTGTCGGTAGTGTCTACACCTCCTTTTGTATTGTTATAGTGGAGAATTATTTCTGGTTTTTTATGTTCCGCTGAAGAGAGTTCACCATCCAGATGCATTGACGATAAAAGCAGCACAGATTTATTTTTCTTCGGTGTGTACGATACTAATGTCATATTCTGTTGAAAACCAAATGTAGAGGAGAAGACTGATTTTGTTTTACTAGGCAGAAATTCAACAGGAATGAACCTTTTGTTTTTACGTAGTGTGCCAACAAGTGTTAACTTTCGTTTCAATAATTCAACACCAAGACAGTAATCCGTAAAAAAATTATCAGTGGTTACATTTCTGCCTGATTTTTCAATATTTTTTACAAGGCGTAAAACTACATTTAAACCTTGATTTTTATCTCTTGGTTGATTTTCTGCTTTTCCCGTATACACTTCAGCAGAATACACATACGCAGTTTTGACATCTGATAATAGCCATAACTTTATACCATATTTTCCGCGGGGTTTGGTAGGTATATATTGTCTAAAGGGACATTTACCACGATAAGGAACAAGTTGTTCGTCAACAGTAACGTTTTCATATGGCACAAACATCTTGGAGAGTTGATCAACGAATAAATCAAAAATATTTCTAATTGGAGCTAACTTATCATGTCTACGACGAGCCGGTCTGTCTTCTTTATTGTCAAACCTTATAAATCGACTTATAGTACAGAATCTGTGAAGTGACATTGTGGCTTTGAATATGGGCCGACCGTCAGAATCGCTCCATAATTCTAACAAAGATTCTCCGGCACCTTTGTGTACACCGGCTAGCAGTAACAAACCTATATAAGCTTCCATTTCATCAATACAAATTTCTTTTACTTTTTTCTCGGTTGTGGAACACACCCGTTTAAGTTCTCTATTTGTCTCGTCCACAATTATATTGAGCATATTGTCTGTTAGAAATAATTTGAAAGCTGATAGAGGCGTATCATCTATGCGTTGAATGGCATATCGTGTAAGACCTGGCGCAGGATTCATGATATTTGCTGGCCTAACAAAAAGCCAAAAGTAAAAAAAATTAGTATAAGATTCAAGCAGCATTATTTAGATTTACTTCCGGAAATAAAACACTCACCTAGAACGTGATTGTACCGGTGCAGTCTTATTCCACACAGTTCCGTCGCGTGCTAAATATTGTGAATTTTTTGAGTCCACATTGCTTATTTCCATTTCGTTGTCAGAAATTTCCAAGATATCTTCAACTACCTCAGCTGTAGATATATTATCTTCTTCGTCCGATATTTCACTTGGAATGAATTCATCGTTATTTTCAGAAGTAGTTTCCAAATTTTCATCTTCATTTTCTCTAGAATCAGCTTCCAAAATAGCACGTAATTCCTCATCAGTTAATCCACGATTGAATGACATTTTCACAAAGAATTTATGCACAAAACTCAAACTGTATTGGAGTATTTGTAGGTTAGAAACGCACTTTGTGTCTCTAATAGACTGTCACGTACTGATACTTTAGCACTAATGAACAGAATAGACGAACTCAGCGTGAAATATTCCGCAAAGCATTATGGGTACACATGTACCCATATACAATAAATGAAACATTTACATTTTTATGCAAAAAATATTTATAGAATAATTTAATTAATTGACATATTTTGTTTATCTATCTAAACTTGAGGAATACATAAATTTATAGATCTGTGAAATCTATAGTAATTAAAAAATTAAACAATAACATATGAGAATGGGTCCACCCGTACCCATATAAAACAGAAAGGTTAAACTTGCAAAAACATAGAAAAACGCTGTTTTGAACTATTCAAACTGACAAATTCATGTTTCTTTCGTGCGAAACGGCGATTTATGAGAAATGACGATAAAATTGCTGTTTTAAACTTGCAAAAACATAGAAAAACGCTGTTTTGAACTACTCAAACTGACAAATTCATGTTTCTTCCGTGCGAAACGGCGATTTATGAGAAATTACTATAAAATTGCTATTTTAAACTTGCAAAAACATAGAAAAACGCTGTTTTGAACTATTCAAACTGACAAATTCATGTTTCTTTCGTGTGAAACGGCGATTTATGAGAAATGACGATAAAATTGCTGTTTTAAACTTGCAAAAACATAGAAAAACGCTGTTTTGAACTATTAAAACTGACAAATTCATGTTTCTTTCGTGCGAAACGGCGATTTATGAGAAATGACGATAAAATTGCTGTTTTAAACTTGCAAAAACATAGAAAAACGCTGTTTTCAACTATTCAAACTGATAAATTCATGTTTTTTACGTTCGAAACGGTGGATTTTTGTGAAATCACGATAAAATTGCTGTTTTAAACTTGCAAAAACATAGAAAAACGCTGTTTTGAACTACTCGAACTGACAAATTCATGTTTCTTCCGTGCGAAACGGCGATTTATGAGAAATGACGATAAAATTGCTGTTTTAAACTTGCAAAAACATAGAAAAACGCTGTTTTGAACTATTCAAACTGACAAATTCATGTTTCTTTCGTGTGAAACGGCGATTTATGAGAAATGACGATAAAATTGCTGTTTTAAACTTGCAAAAACATAGAAAAACGCTGTTTTGAACTATTCAAACTGACAAATTCATGTTTCTTTCGTGTGAAACGGCGATTTATGAGAAATGACGATAAAATTGCTGTTTTAAACTTGCAAAAACATAGAAAAACGCTGTTTTGAACTATTCAAACTGACAAATTCATGTTTCTTTCGTGCGAAACTGCGATTTATGAGAAATGACGATAAAATTGCTGTTTTAAACTTGCAAAAACATAAAAAAACGCTGTTTTCAACTATTCAAACTGATAAATTCATGTTTCTTACGTTCGAAACGGTGGATTTTTGTGAAATCACGATAAAATTGCTGTTTTAAACTTGCAAAAACATAGAAAAACGCTGTTTTGAAACTTGCAAAAACATAGAAAAACGTTGTTTTGAACTATTCAAACTGACAAATTCATGATTCTTTCGTGTGAAACGGCGATTTATGAGAAATGACGATAAAATTGCTGTTTTAAACATGCAAAAACATAGAAAAACGCTGTTTTGAACTATTCAAACTGACAAATTCATGTTTCTTTCGTGCGAAACGGCGATTTATGAGAAATGACGATAAAATTGCTGTTTTAAACTTACAAAAACATAAAAAAAACGCTGTTTACAACTATTCAAACTGATAAATTCATGTTTCTTACGTTCGAAACGGTGGATTTTTGTGAAATCACAATAAAATTGCTGTTTTAAACTTGCAAAAACATAGAAAAACGCTGTTTTGAACTATTCAAACTGATAAATTCATGCTTCTTACGTTGGAAACGGTGGATTTTTGTGAAATCACGATAAAATTGCTGTTTTAAACTTGCAAAAACATAGAAAAACGCTGTTTTGAACTATTCAAACTGACAAATTCATGTTTCTTTCGTGCGAAACGGCGATTTATGAGAAATGACGATAAAATTGCTGTTTTAAACTTGCAAAAACATAGAAAAACGCTGTTTTGAACTATTCAAACTGGCAAATTCATATTTCTTTCGTGTGAATCGGCGATTTATGAGAAATGACGATAAAATTGCTGTTTTAAACTTGCAAAAACATAGAAAAACGCTGTATTGAACTACTCAAACTGACAAATTCATGTTTCATCCGTGCGAAACGGCGATTTATGAGAAATTACTATAAAATTGCTGTTTTAAACTTGCAAAAACATAGAAAAACGTTGTTTTGAACTATTCAAACTGACAAATTCATGATTCTTTCGTGTGAAACGGCTATTTATGAGAAATGACGATAAAATTGCTGTTTTAAACTTGCAAAAACATAGAAAAACGCTGTTTTGAACTATTCAAACTGACAAATTCATGTTTCTTTCGTGCGAAACGGCGATTTATGAGAAATGACGATAAAATTGCTGTTTTAAACTTGCAAAAACATAGAAAAACGCTGTTTTCAACTATTCAAACTGATAAATTCATGTTTCTTACGTTCGAAACGGTGGATTTTTGTGAAATCACGATAAAATTGCTGTTTTAAACTTGCAAAAACATAGAAAAACGCTGTTTTGAACTACTCGAACTGACAAATTCATGTTTCTTCCGTGCGAAACGGCGATTTATGAGAAATGACGATAAAATTGCTGTTTTAAACTTGCAAAAACATAGAAAAACGCTGTTTTGAACTATTCAAACTGACAAATTCATGTTTCTTTCGTGTGAAACGGCGATTTATGAGAAATGACGATAAAATTGCTGTTTTAAACTTGCAAAAACATAGAAAAACGCTGTTTTGAACTACTCAAACTGACAAATTCATGTTTCTTTCGTGCGAAACGGCGATTTATGATAAATGACGATAAAATTGCTGTTTTAAACTTGCAAAAACATAGAAAAACGCTGTTTTGAACTATTCAAACTGACAAATTCATGTTTCTTTCGTGCGAAACGGCGATTTATGAGAAATGACGATAAAATTGCTGTTTTAAACTTGCAAAAACATAGAAAAACGCTGTTTTCAACTATTCAAACTGACAAATTCATGTTTCTTACGTTGGAAACGGTGGATTTTTGTGAAATCACGATAAAATTGCTGTTTTAAACTTGCAAAAACATTGAAAAACGCTGTTTTCAACTATTCAAACTGACAAATGCATGTTTCTTCCGTGCGAAACGGCGATTTATGAGAAATTACGATAAAATTGCTGTTTTAAACTTGCAAAAACATAGAAAAACGCTGTTTTGAACTATTCAAACTGGCAAATTCATGTTTCTTTCGTGTGAAACGGCGATTTATGAGAAATGACGATAAAATTGCTGTTTTAAACTTGCAAAAACAAAGAAAAACGCTGTTTTGAACTATTCAAACTGACAAATTCATGTTTCTTTCGTGCGAAACGGCGATTTATGAGAAATGACGATAAAATTGCTGTTTTAAACTTGCAAAAACATAGAAAAACGCTGTTTTCAACTATTCAAACTGATAAATTCATGTTTCTTACGTTCGAAACGGTGGATTTTTGTGAAATCACGATAAAATTGCTGTTTTAAACTTGCAAAAACATAGAAAAACGCTGTTTTGAACTACTCGAACTGACAAATTCATGTTTCTTCCGTGCGAAACGGCGATTTATGAGAAATGACGATAAAATTGCTGTTTTAAACTTGCAAAAACATAGAAAAACGCTGTTTTGAACTATTCAAACTGACAAATTCATGTTTTTTTCGTGTGAAACGGCGATTTATGAGAAATGACGATAAAATTGCTGTTTTAAACTTGCAAAAACATAGAAAAACGCTGTTTTGAACTACTCAAACTGACAAATTCATGTTTCTTTCGTGCGAAACGGCGATTTATGATAAATGACGATAAAATTGCTGTTTTAAACTTGCAAAAACATAGAAAAACGCTGTTTTGAACTATTCAAACTGACAAATTCATGTTTCTTTCGTGTGAAACGGCGATTTATGAGAATGACGATAAAATTGCTGTTTTAAACTTGCAAAAACATAGAAAAACGCTGTTTTGAACTATTCAAACTGACAAATTTATGTTTCTTTTGTGCGAAACGGCGATTTATGAGAAATGACGATAAAATTGCTGTTTTAAACTTGCAAAAACATAGAAAAACGCTGTTTTCAACTATTCAAACTGATAAATTCATGTTTCTTACGTTCGAAACGGTGGATTTTTGTGAAATCACGATAAAATTGCTGTTTTAAACTTGCAAAAACATAGAAAAACGCTGTTTTGAACTATTCAAACTGATAAATTCATGCTTCTTACGTTGGAAACGGTGGATTTTTGTGAAATCACGATAAAATTGCTGTTTTAAACTTGCAAAAACATAGAAAAACGCTGTTTTGAACTATTCAAACTGACAAATTCATGTTTCTTTCGTGTGAAACGGCGATTTATGAGAAATGACGATAAAATTGCTGTTTTAAACTTGCAAAAACATAGAAAAACGCTGTTTTGAACTACTCAAACTGACAAATTCATGTTTCTTTCGTGCGAAACGGCGATTTATGATAAATGACGATAAAATTGCTGTTTTAAACTTGCAAAAACATAGAAAAACGCTGTTTTGAACTATTCAAACTGACAAATTCATGTTTCTTTCGTGCGAAACGGCGATTTATGAGAAATGACGATAAAATTGCTGTTTTAAACTTGCAAAAACATAGAAAAACGCTGTTTTCAACTATTCAAACTGACAAATTCATGTTTCTTACGTTCGAAACGGTGGATTTTTGTGAAATCACGATAAAATTGCTGTTTTAAACTTGCAAAAACATAGAAAAACGCTGTTTTGAACTACTCGAACTGACAAATTAATGTTTCTTCCGTGCGAAACGGCGATTTATGAGAAATGACGATAAAATTGCTGTTTTAAACTTGCAAAAACATAGAAAAACGCTGTTTTGAACTATTCAAACTGACAAATTCATGTTTCTTTCGTGTGAAACGGCGATTTATGAGAAATGACGATAAAATTGCTGTTTTAAACTTGCAAAAACATAGAAAAACGCTGTTTTGAACTACTCAAACTGACAAATTCATGTTTCTTTCGTGCGAAACGGCGATTTATGATAAATGACGATAAAATTGCTGTTTTAAACTTGCAAAAACATAGAAAAACGCTGTTTTGAACTATTCAAACTGACAAATTCATGTTTCTTTCGTGTGAAACGGCGATTTATGAGAAATGACGATAAAATTGCTGTTTTAAACTTGCAAAAACATAGAAAAACGCTGTTTTGAACTATTCAAACTGACAAATTCATGTTCCTTTCGTGCGAAACGGCGATTTATGAGAAATGACGATAAAATTGCTGTTTAAACTTGCAAAAACATAGAAAAACGCTATTTTCAACTATTCAAACTGATAAATTCATGTTTCTTACGTTGGAAACGGTGGAATTTTGTGAAATCACGATAAAATTGCTGTTTTAAACTTGCAAAAACATTGAAAATTGCTGTTTTAAACTTGCAAAAACATAGAAAAACGCTGTTTTGAACTACTCAAACTGACAAATTCATGTTTCTTTCGTGCGAAACGGCGATTTATGATAAATGACGATAAAATTGCTGTTTTAAACTTGCAAAAACATAGAAAAACGCTGTTTTGAACTAATCAAACTGACAAATTCATGTTTCTTTCGTGTGAAACGGCGATTTAGGAGAAATGACGATAAAATTGCTGTTTTAAACTTGCAAAAACATAGAAAAACGCTGTTTTGAACTATTCAAACTGACAAATTCATGTTTCTTTCGTGCGAAACGGCGATTTATGAGAAATGACGATAAAATTGCTGTTTTAAACTTGCAAAAACATAGAAAAACGCTGTTTTCAACTATTCAAACTGATAAATTCATGTTTCTTACGTTCGAAACGGTGGATTTTTGTGAAATCACGATAAAATTGCTGTTTTAAACTTGCAAAAACATAGAAAAACGCTGTTTTGAACTATTCAAACTGATAAATTCATGCTTCTTACGTTGGAAACGGTGGATTTTTGTGAAATCACGATAAAATTGCTGTTTTAAACTTGCAAAAACATAGAAAAACGCTGTTTTGAAGTATTCAAACTGGCAAATTAATGTTTCTTTCGTGTGAAACGGCGATTTATGAGAAATGACGATAAAATTGCTGTTTTAAACTTGCAAAAACAAAGAAAAACGCTGTTTTGAACTATTCAAACTGACAAATTCATGATTCTTTCGTGTGAAACGGCGATTTATGAGAAATGACGATAAAATTGCTGTTTTAAACTTGCAAAAACAAAGAAAAACGCTGTTTTGAACTATTCAAACTGACAAATTCATGTTTCTTTCGTGCGAAACGGCGATTTATGAGAAATGACGATAAAATTGCTGTTTTAAACTTGCAAAAACATAGAAAAACGCTGTTTTCAACTATTCAAACTGATAAATTCATGTTTCTTACGTTCGAAACGGTGGATTTTTGTGAAATCACGATAAAATTGCTGTTTTAAACTTGCAAAAACATAGAAAAACGCTGTTTTGAACTACTCGAACTGACAAATTCATGTTTCTTCCGTGCGAAACGGCGATTTATGAGAAATGACGATAAAATTGCTGTTTTAAACTTGCAAAAACATAGAAAAACGCTGTTTTGAACTATTCAAACTGACAAATTCATGTTTTTTTCGTGTGAAACGGCGATTTATGAGAAATGACGATAAAATTGCTGTTTTAAACTTGCAAAAACATAGAAAAACGCTGTTTTGAACTACTCAAACTGACAAATTCATGTTTCTTTCGTGCGAAACGGCGATTTATGATAAATGACGATAAAATTGCTGTTTTAAACTTGCAAAAACATAGAAAAACGCTGTTTTGAACTATTCAAACTGACAAATTCATGTTTCTTTCGTGTGAAACGGCGATTTATGAGAATGACGATAAAATTGCTGTTTTAAACTTGCAAAAACATAGAAAAACGCTGTTTTGAACTATTCAAACTGACAAATTTATGTTTCTTTTGTGCGAAACGGCGATTTATGAGAAATGACGATAAAATTGCTGTTTTAAACTTGCAAAAACATAGAAAAACGCTGTTTTCAACTATTCAAACTGATAAATTCATGTTTCTTACGTTCGAAACGGTGGATTTTTGTGAAATCACGATAAAATTGCTGTTTTAAACTTGCAAAAACATAGAAAAACGCTGTTTTGAACTATTCAAACTGATAAATTCATGCTTCTTACGTTGGAAACGGTGGATTTTTGTGAAATCACGATAAAATTGCTGTTTTAAACTTGCAAAAACATAGAAAAACGCTGTTTTGAACTATTCAAACTGACAAATTCATGTTTCTTTCGTGTGAAACGGCGATTTATGAGAAATGACGATAAAATTGCTGTTTTAAACTTGCAAAAACATAGAAAAACGCTGTTTTGAACTACTCAAACTGACAAATTCATGTTTCTTTCGTGCGAAACGGCGATTTATGATAAATGACGATAAAATTGCTGTTTTAAACTTGCAAAAACATAGAAAAACGCTGTTTTGAACTATTCAAACTGACAAATTCATGTTTCTTTCGTGCGAAACGGCGATTTATGAGAAATGACGATAAAATTGCTGTTTTAAACTTGCAAAAACATAGAAAAACGCTGTTTTCAACTATTCAAACTGACAAATTCATGTTTCTTACGTTCGAAACGGTGGATTTTTGTGAAATCACGATAAAATTGCTGTTTTAAACTTGCAAAAACATAGAAAAACGCTGTTTTGAACTACTCGAACTGACAAATTCATGTTTCTTCCGTGCGAAACGGCGATTTATGAGAAATGACGATAAAATTGCTGTTTTAAACTTGCAAAAACATAGAAAAACGCTGTTTTGAACTATTCAAACTGACAAATTCATGTTTCTTTCGTGTGAAACGGCGATTTATGAGAAATGACGATAAAATTGCTGTTTTAAACTTGCAAAAACATAGAAAAACGCTGTTTTGAACTACTCAAACTGACAAATTCATGTTTCTTTCGTGCGAAACGGCGATTTATGATAAATGACGATAAAATTGCTGTTTTAAACTTGCAAAAACATAGAAAAACGCTGTTTTGAACTATTCAAACTGACAAATTCATGTTTCTTTCGTGTGAAACGGCGATTTATGAGAAATGACGATAAAATTGCTGTTTTAAACTTGCAAAAACATAGAAAAACGCTGTTTTGAACTATTCAAACTGACAAATTCATGTTCCTTTCGTGCGAAACGGCGATTTATGAGAAATGACGATAAAATTGCTGTTTAAACTTGCAAAAACATAGAAAAACGCTATTTTCAACTATTCAAACTGATAAATTCATGTTTCTTACGTTGGAAACGGTGGAATTTTGTGAAATCACGATAAAATTGCTGTTTTAAACTTGCAAAAACATTGAAAATTGCTGTTTTAAACTTGCAAAAACATAGAAAAACGCTGTTTTGAACTACTCAAACTGACAAATTCATGTTTCTTTCGTGCGAAACGGCGATTTATGATAAATGACGATAAAATTGCTGTTTTAAACTTGCAAAAACATAGAAAAACGCTGTTTTGAACTATTCAAACTGACAAATTCATGTTTCTTTCGTGCGAAACGGCGATTTATGAGAAATGACGATAAAATTGCTGTTTTAAACTTGCAAAAACATAGAAAAACGCTGTTTTCAACTATTCAAACTGACAAATTCATGTTTCTTACGTTGGAAACGGTGGATTTTTGTGAAATCACGATAAAATTGCTGTTTTAAACTTGCAAAAACATTGAAAAACGCTGTTTTCAACTATTCAAACTGACAAATGCATGTTTCTTCCGTGCGAAACGGCGATTTATGAGAAATTACGATAAAATTGCTGTTTTAAACTTGCAAAAACATAGAAAAACGCTGTTTTGAACTATTCAAACTGGCAAATTCATGTTTCTTTCGTGTGAAACGGCGATTTATGAGAAATGACGATAAAATTGCTGTTTTAAACTTGCAAAAACATAGAAAAACGCTGTTTTGAACTACTCAAACTGACAAATTCATGTTTCTTCCGTGCGAAACGGCGATTTATAAGAAATTACTATAAAATTGCTGTTTTAAACTTGCAAAAACATAGAAAAACGCTGTTTTGAACTATTCAAACTGACAAATTCATGTTTCTTTCGTGTGAAACGGCGATTTATGAGAAATGACGATAAAATTGCTGTTTTAAACTTGCAAAAACATAGAAAAACTTTGTTTTGAACTATTCAAACTGACAAATTCATGATTCTTTCGTGTGAAACGGCGATTTATGAGAAATGACGATAAAATTGCTGTTTTAAACTTGCAAAAACAAAGAAAAACGCTGTTTTGAACTATTCAAACTGACAAATTCATGTTTCTTTCGTGCGAAACGGCGATTTATGAGAAATGACGATAAAATTGCTGTTTTAAACTTGCAAAAACATAGAAAAACGCTGTTTTCAACTATTCAAACTGATAAATTCATGTTTCTTACGTTCGAAACGGTGGATTTTTGTGAAATCACGATAAAATTGCTGTTTTAAACTTGCAAAAACATAGAAAAACGCTGTTTTGAACTACTCGAACTGACAAATTCATGTTTCTTCCGTGCGAAACGGCGATTTATGAGAAATGACGATAAAATTGCTGTTTTAAACTTGCAAAAACATAGAAAAACGCTGTTTTGAACTATTCAAACTGACAAATTCATGTTTTTTTCGTGTGAAACGGCGATTTATGAGAAATGACGATAAAATTGCTGTTTTAAACTTGCAAAAACATAGAAAAACGCTGTTTTGAACTACTCAAACTGACAAATTCATGTTTCTTTCGTGCGAAACGGCGATTTATGATAAATGACGATAAAATTGCTGTTTTAAACTTGCAAAAACATAGAAAAACGCTGTTTTGAACTATTCAAACTGACAAATTCATGTTTCTTTCGTGTGAAACGGCGATTTATGAGAATGACGATAAAATTGCTGTTTTAAACTTGCAAAAACATAGAAAAACGCTGTTTTGAACTATTCAAACTGACAAATTTATGTTTCTTTTGTGCGAAACGGCGATTTATGAGAAATGACGATAAAATTGCTGTTTTAAACTTGCAAAAACATAGAAAAACGCTGTTTTCAACTATTCAAACTGATAAATTCATGTTTCTTACGTTCGAAACGGTGGATTTTTGTGAAATCACGATAAAATTGCTGTTTTAAACTTGCAAAAACATAGAAAAACGCTGTTTTGAACTATTCAAACTGATAAATTCATGCTTCTTACGTTGGAAACGGTGGATTTTTGTGAAATCACGATAAAATTGCTGTTTTAAACTTGCAAAAACATAGAAAAACGCTGTTTTGAACTATTCAAACTGACAAATTCATGTTTCTTTCGTGTGAAACGGCGATTTATGAGAAATGACGATAAAATTGCTGTTTTAAACTTGCAAAAACATAGAAAAACGCTGTTTTGAACTACTCAAACTGACAAATTCATGTTTCTTTCGTGCGAAACGGCGATTTATGATAAATGACGATAAAATTGCTGTTTTAAACTTGCAAAAACATAGAAAAACGCTGTTTTGAACTATTCAAACTGACAAATTCATGTTTCTTTCGTGCGAAACGGCGATTTATGAGAAATGACGATAAAATTGCTGTTTTAAACTTGCAAAAACATAGAAAAACGCTGTTTTCAACTATTCAAACTGACAAATTCATGTTTCTTACGTTCGAAACGGTGGATTTTTGTGAAATCACGATAAAATTGCTGTTTTAAACTTGCAAAAACATAGAAAAACGCTGTTTTGAACTACTCGAACTGACAAATTCATGTTTCTTCCGTGCGAAACGGCGATTTATGAGAAATGACGATAAAATTGCTGTTTTAAACTTGCAAAAACATAGAAAAACGCTGTTTTGAACTATTCAAACTGACAAATTCATGTTTCTTTCGTGTGAAACGGCGATTTATGAGAAATGACGATAAAATTGCTGTTTTAAACTTGCAAAAACATAGAAAAACGCTGTTTTGAACTACTCAAACTGACAAATTCATGTTTCTTTCGTGCGAAACGGCGATTTATGATAAATGACGATAAAATTGCTGTTTTAAACTTGCAAAAACATAGAAAAACGCTGTTTTGAACTATTCAAACTGACAAATTCATGTTTCTTTCGTGTGAAACGGCGATTTATGAGAAATGACGATAAAATTGCTGTTTTAAACTTGCAAAAACATAGAAAAACGCTGTTTTGAACTATTCAAACTGACAAATTCATGTTCCTTTCGTGCGAAACGGCGATTTATGAGAAATGACGATAAAATTGCTGTTTAAACTTGCAAAAACATAGAAAAACGCTATTTTCAACTATTCAAACTGATAAATTCATGTTTCTTACGTTGGAAACGGTGGAATTTTGTGAAATCACGATAAAATTGCTGTTTTAAACTTGCAAAAACATTGAAAATTGCTGTTTTAAACTTGCAAAAACATAGAAAAACGCTGTTTTGAACTACTCAAACTGACAAATTCATGTTTCTTTCGTGCGAAACGGCGATTTATGATAAATGACGATAAAATTGCTGTTTTAAACTTGCAAAAACATAGAAAAACGCTGTTTTGAACTAATCAAACTGACAAATTCATGTTTCTTTCGTGTGAAACGGCGATTTAGGAGAAATGACGATAAAATTGCTGTTTTAAACTTGCAAAAACATAGAAAAACGCTGTTTTGAACTATTCAAACTGACAAATTCATGTTTCTTTCGTGCGAAACGGCGATTTATGAGAAATGACGATAAAATTGCTGTTTTAAACTTGCAAAAACATAGAAAAACGCTGTTTTCAACTATTCAAACTGATAAATTCATGTTTCTTACGTTCGAAACGGTGGATTTTTGTGAAATCACGATAAAATTGCTGTTTTAAACTTGCAAAAACATAGAAAAACGCTGTTTTGAACTATTCAAACTGATAAATTCATGCTTCTTACGTTGGAAACGGTGGATTTTTGTGAAATCACGATAAAATTGCTGTTTTAAACTTGCAAAAACATAGAAAAACGCTGTTTTGAAGTATTCAAACTGGCAAATTAATGTTTCTTTCGTGTGAAACGGCGATTTATGAGAAATGACGATAAAATTGCTGTTTTAAACTTGCAAAAACAAAGAAAAACGCTGTTTTGAACTATTCAAACTGACAAATTCATGATTCTTTCGTGTGAAACGGCGATTTATGAGAAATGACGATAAAATTGCTGTTTTAAACTTGCAAAAACAAAGAAAAACGCTGTTTTGAACTATTCAAACTGACAAATTCATGTTTCTTTCGTGCGAAACGGCGATTTATGAGAAATGACGATAAAATTGCTGTTTTAAACTTGCAAAAACATAGAAAAACGCTGTTTTCAACTATTCAAACTGATAAATTCATGTTTCTTACGTTCGAAACGGTGGATTTTTGTGAAATCACGATAAAATTGCTGTTTTAAACTTGCAAAAACATAGAAAAACGCTGTTTTGAACTACTCGAACTGACAAATTCATGTTTCTTCCGTGCGAAACGGCGATTTATGAGAAATGACGATAAAATTGCTGTTTTAAACTTGCAAAAACATAGAAAAACGCTGTTTTGAACTATTCAAACTGACAAATTCATGTTTTTTTCGTGTGAAACGGCGATTTATGAGAAATGACGATAAAATTGCTGTTTTAAACTTGCAAAAACATAGAAAAACGCTGTTTTGAACTACTCAAACTGACAAATTCATGTTTCTTTCGTGCGAAACGGCGATTTATGATAAATGACGATAAAATTGCTGTTTTAAACTTGCAAAAACATAGAAAAACGCTGTTTTGAACTATTCAAACTGACAAATTCATGTTTCTTTCGTGTGAAACGGCGATTTATGAGAATGACGATAAAATTGCTGTTTTAAACTTGCAAAAACATAGAAAAACGCTGTTTTGAACTATTCAAACTGACAAATTTATGTTTCTTTTGTGCGAAACGGCGATTTATGAGAAATGACGATAAAATTGCTGTTTTAAACTTGCAAAAACATAGAAAAACGCTGTTTTCAACTATTCAAACTGATAAATTCATGTTTCTTACGTTCGAAACGGTGGATTTTTGTGAAATCACGATAAAATTGCTGTTTTAAACTTGCAAAAACATAGAAAAACGCTGTTTTGAACTATTCAAACTGATAAATTCATGCTTCTTACGTTGGAAACGGTGGATTTTTGTGAAATCACGATAAAATTGCTGTTTTAAACTTGCAAAAACATAGAAAAACGCTGTTTTGAACTATTCAAACTGACAAATTCATGTTTCTTTCGTGTGAAACGGCGATTTATGAGAAATGACGATAAAATTGCTGTTTTAAACTTGCAAAAACATAGAAAAACGCTGTTTTGAACTACTCAAACTGACAAATTCATGTTTCTTTCGTGCGAAACGGCGATTTATGATAAATGACGATAAAATTGCTGTTTTAAACTTGCAAAAACATAGAAAAACGCTGTTTTGAACTATTCAAACTGACAAATTCTTGTTTCTTTCGTGCGAAACGGCGATTTATGAGAAATGACGATAAAATTGCTGTTTTAAACTTGCAAAAACATAGAAAAACGCTGTTTTCAACTATTCAAACTGACAAATTCATGTTTCTTACGTTCGAAACGGTGGATTTTTGTGAAATCACGATAAAATTGCTGTTTTAAACTTGCAAAAACATAGAAAAACGCTGTTTTGAACTACTCGAACTGACAAATTCATGTTTCTTCCGTGCGAAACGGCGATTTATGAGAAATGACGATAAAATTGCTGTTTTAAACTTGCAAAAACATAGAAAAACGCTGTTTTGAACTATTCAAACTGACAAATTCATGTTTCTTTCGTGTGAAACGGCGATTTATGAGAAATGACGATAAAATTGCTGTTTTAAACTTGCAAAAACATAGAAAAACGCTGTTTTGAACTACTCAAACTGACAAATTCATGTTTCTTTCGTGCGAAACGGCGATTTATGATAAATGACGATAAAATTGCTGTTTTAAACTTGCAAAAACATAGAAAAACGCTGTTTTGAACTATTCAAACTGACAAATTCATGTTTCTTTCGTGTGAAACGGCGATTTATGAGAAATGACGATAAAATTGCTGTTTTAAACTTGCAAAAACATAGAAAAACGCTGTTTTGAACTATTCAAACTGACAAATTCATGTTCCTTTCGTGCGAAACGGCGATTTATGAGAAATGACGATAAAATTGCTGTTTAAACTTGCAAAAACATAGAAAAACGCTATTTTCAACTATTCAAACTGATAAATTCATGTTTCTTACGTTGGAAACGGTGGAATTTTGTGAAATCACGATAAAATTGCTGTTTTAAACTTGCAAAAACATTGAAAATTGCTGTTTTAAACTTGCAAAAACATAGAAAAACGCTGTTTTGAACTACTCAAACTGACAAATTCATGTTTCTTTCGTGCGAAACGGCGATTTATGATAAATGACGATAAAATTGCTGTTTTAAACTTGCAAAAACATAGAAAAACGCTGTTTTGAACTAATCAAACTGACAAATTCATGTTTCTTTCGTGTGAAACGGCGATTTAGGAGAAATGACGATAAAATTGCTGTTTTAAACTTGCAAAAACATAGAAAAACGCTGTTTTGAACTATTCAAACTGACAAATTCATGTTTCTTTCGTGCGAAACGGCGATTTATGAGAAATGACGATAAAATTGCTGTTTTAAACTTGCAAAAACATAGAAAAACGCTGTTTTCAACTATTCAAACTGATAAATTCATGTTTCTTACGTTCGAAACGGTGGATTTTTGTGAAATCACGATAAAATTGCTGTTTTAAACTTGCAAAAACATAGAAAAACGCTGTTTTGAACTATTCAAACTGATAAATTCATGCTTCTTACGTTGGAAACGGTGGATTTTTGTGAAATCACGATAAAATTGCTGTTTTAAACTTGCAAAAACATAGAAAAACGCTGTTTTGAAGTATTCAAACTGGCAAATTAATGTTTCTTTCGTGTGAAACGGCGATTTATGAGAAATGACGATAAAATTGCTGTTTTAAACTTGCAAAAACAAAGAAAAACGCTGTTTTGAACTATTCAAACTGACAAATTCATGATTCTTTCGTGTGAAACGGCGATTTATGAGAAATGACGATAAAATTGCTGTTTTAAACTTGCAAAAACAAAGAAAAACGCTGTTTTGAACTATTCAAACTGACAAATTCATGTTTCTTTCGTGCGAAACGGCGATTTATGAGAAATGACGATAAAATTGCTGTTTTAAACTTGCAAAAACATAGAAAAACGCTGTTTTCAACTATTCAAACTGATAAATTCATGTTTCTTACGTTCGAAACGGTGGATTTTTGTGAAATCACGATAAAATTGCTGTTTTAAACTTGCAAAAACATAGAAAAACGCTGTTTTGAACTACTCGAACTGACAAATTCATGTTTCTTCCGTGCGAAACGGCGATTTATGAAAAATGACGATAAAATTGCTGTTTTAAACTTGCAAAAACATAGAAAAACGCTGTTTTGAACTATTCAAACTGACAAATTCATGTTTTTTTCGTGTGAAACGGCGATTTATGAGAAATGACGATAAAATTGCTGTTTTAAACTTGCAAAAACATAGAAAAACGCTGTTTTGAACTACTCAAACTGACAAATTCATGTTTCTTTCGTGCGAAACGGCGATTTATGATAAATGACGATAAAATTGCTGTTTTAAACTTGCAAAAACATAGAAAAACGCTGTTTTGAACTATTCAAACTGACAAATTCATGTTTCTTTCGTGTGAAACGGCGATTTATGAGAATGACGATAAAATTGCTGTTTTAAACTTGCAAAAACATAGAAAAACGCTGTTTTGAACTATTCAAACTGACAAATTTATGTTTCTTTTGTGCGAAACGGCGATTTATGAGAAATGACGATAAAATTGCTGTTTTAAACTTGCAAAAACATAGAAAAACGCTGTTTTCAACTATTCAAACTGATAAATTCATGTTTCTTACGTTCGAAACGGTGGATTTTTGTGAAATCACGATAAAATTGCTGTTTTAAACTTGCAAAAACATAGAAAAACGCTGTTTTGAACTATTCAAACTGATAAATTCATGCTTCTTACGTTGGAAACGGTGGATTTTTGTGAAATCACGATAAAATTGCTGTTTTAAACTTGCAAAAACATAGAAAAACGCTGTTTTGAACTATTCAAACTGACAAATTCATGTTTCTTTCGTGTGAAACGGCGATTTATGAGAAATGACGATAAAATTGCTGTTTTAAACTTGCAAAAACATAGAAAAACGCTGTTTTGAACTACTCAAACTGACAAATTCATGTTTCTTTCGTGCGAAACGGCGATTTATGATAAATGACGATAAAATTGCTGTTTTAAACTTGCAAAAACATAGAAAAACGCTGTTTTGAACTATTCAAACTGACAAATTCATGTTTCTTTCGTGCGAAACGGCGATTTATGAGAAATGACGATAAAATTGCTGTTTTAAACTTGCAAAAACATAGAAAAACGCTGTTTTCAACTATTCAAACTGACAAATTCATGTTTCTTACGTTCGAAACGGTGGATTTTTGTGAAATCACGATAAAATTGCTGTTTTAAACTTGCAAAAACATAGAAAAACGCTGTTTTGAACTACTCGAACTGACAAATTCATGTTTCTTCCGTGCGAAACGGCGATTTATGAGAAATGACGATAAAATTGCTGTTTTAAACTTGCAAAAACATAGAAAAACGCTGTTTTGAACTATTCAAACTGACAAATTCATGTTTCTTTCGTGTGAAACGGCGATTTATGAGAAATGACGATAAAATTGCTGTTTTAAACTTGCAAAAACATAGAAAAACGCTGTTTTGAACTACTCAAACTGACAAATTCATGTTTCTTTCGTGCGAAACGGCGATTTATGATAAATGACGATAAAATTGCTGTTTTAAACTTGCAAAAACATAGAAAAACGCTGTTTTGAACTATTCAAACTGACAAATTCATGTTTCTTTCGTGTGAAACGGCGATTTATGAGAAATGACGATAAAATTGCTGTTTTAAACTTGCAAAAACATAGAAAAACGCTGTTTTGAACTATTCAAACTGACAAATTCATGTTCCTTTCGTGCGAAACGGCGATTTATGAGAAATGACGATAAAATTGCTGTTTAAACTTGCAAAAACATAGAAAAACGCTATTTTCAACTATTCAAACTGATAAATTCATGTTTCTTACGTTGGAAACGGTGGAATTTTGTGAAATCACGATAAAATTGCTGTTTTAAACTTGCAAAAACATTGAAAATTGCTGTTTTAAACTTGCAAAAACATAGAAAAACGCTGTTTTGAACTACTCAAACTGACAAATTCATGTTTCTTTCGTGCGAAACGGCGATTTATGATAAATGACGATAAAATTGCTGTTTTAAACTTGCAAAAACATAGAAAAACGCTGTTTTGAACTATTCAAACTGACAAATTCATGTTTCTTTCGTGCGAAACGGCGATTTATGAGAAATGACGATAAAATTGCTGTTTTAAACTTGCAAAAACATAGAAAAACGCTGTTTTCAACTATTCAAACTGACAAATTCATGTTTCTTACGTTGGAAACGGTGGATTTTTGTGAAATCACGATAAAATTGCTGTTTTAAACTTGCAAAAACATTGAAAAACGCTGTTTTCAACTATTCAAACTGACAAATGCATGTTTCTTCCGTGCGAAACGGCGATTTATGAGAAATTACGATAAAATTGCTGTTTTAAACTTGCAAAAACATAGAAAAACGCTGTTTTGAACTATTCAAACTGGCAAATTCATGTTTCTTTCGTGTGAAACGGCGATTTATGAGAAATGACGATAAAATTGCTGTTTTAAACTTGCAAAAACATAGAAAAACGCTGTTTTGAACTACTCAAACTGACAAATTCATGTTTCTTCCGTGCGAAACGGCGATTTATAAGAAATTACTATAAAATTGCTGTTTTAAACTTGCAAAAACATAGAAAAACGCTGTTTTGAACTATTCAAACTGACAAATTCATGTTTCTTTCGTGTGAAACGGCGATTTATGAGAAATGACGATAAAATTGCTGTTTTAAACTTGCAAAAACATAGAAAAACTTTGTTTTGAACTATTCAAACTGACAAATTCATGATTCTTTCGTGTGAAACGGCGATTTATGAGAAATGACGATAAAATTGCTGTTTTAAACTTGCAAAAACAAAGAAAAACGCTGTTTTGAACTATTCAAACTGACAAATTCATGTTTCTTTCGTGCGAAACGGCGATTTATGAGAAATGACGATAAAATTGCTGTTTTAAACTTGCAAAAACATAGAAAAACGCTGTTTTCAACTATTCAAACTGATAAATTCATGTTTCTTACGTTCGAAACGGTGGATTTTTGTGAAATCACGATAAAATTGCTGTTTTAAACTTGCAAAAACATAGAAAAACGCTGTTTTGAACTACTCGAACTGACAAATTCATGTTTCTTCCGTGCGAAACGGCGATTTATGAGAAATGACGATAAAATTGCTGTTTTAAACTTGCAAAAACATAGAAAAACGCTGTTTTGAACTATTCAAACTGACAAATTCATGTTTTTTTCGTGTGAAACGGCGATTTATGAGAAATGACGATAAAATTGCTGTTTTAAACTTGCAAAAACATAGAAAAACGCTGTTTTGAACTACTCAAACTGACAAATTCATGTTTCTTTCGTGCGAAACGGCGATTTATGATAAATGACGATAAAATTGCTGTTTTAAACTTGCAAAAACATAGAAAAACGCTGTTTTGAACTATTCAAACTGACAAATTCATGTTTCTTTCGTGTGAAACGGCGATTTATGAGAATGACGATAAAATTGCTGTTTTAAACTTGCAAAAACATAGAAAAACGCTGTTTTGAACTATTCAAACTGACAAATTTATGTTTCTTTTGTGCGAAACGGCGATTTATGAGAAATGACGATAAAATTGCTGTTTTAAACTTGCAAAAACATAGAAAAACGCTGTTTTCAACTATTCAAACTGATAAATTCATGTTTCTTACGTTCGAAACGGTGGATTTTTGTGAAATCACGATAAAATTGCTGTTTTAAACTTGCAAAAACATAGAAAAACGCTGTTTTGAACTATTCAAACTGATAAATTCATGCTTCTTACGTTGGAAACGGTGGATTTTTGTGAAATCACGATAAAATTGCTGTTTTAAACTTGCAAAAACATAGAAAAACGCTGTTTTGAACTATTCAAACTGACAAATTCATGTTTCTTTCGTGTGAAACGGCGATTTATGAGAAATGACGATAAAATTGCTGTTTTAAACTTGCAAAAACATAGAAAAACGCTGTTTTGAACTA